>RDPX01000603.1:36639-79561 GCA_003991215.1 Morbakka virulenta | reverse complement strand
CCCCTTTTTTTACCTTTTCCCCCCCCCCCCCCCCCCCCCCATCCTCGTCATTGAATGGTTGTTCCTAAATAACAGAATGATTCCACTTGCTTTATCACTTCCCCATGTCTCTCTCTAATGTTAATAATTATTTGCACACTTTTTGAAGGTACCATTGTTTCTGTCTTCTTGCTATTCACTTTAAACCTCTCAATTCCATTACTTCCTGCGACTTATGAAGGTTCTATTCCAGCTCTTCTCTATTTTTTGCTGTTACGGCCAAGTCGTCTGCATACAACAGCTCCTCTGTTGGTCCTCTGCTTATGTCCTTCATTATGGTGTCGACTACTATAAAAACAGGAAGGGGGTAAGTAAAGATCTGATGTAATTCGACACTGATCTCGAAGTTTGCCGATTCTCCGGCTGCGCAAATTACTTTGGTCTGGCTGTTGCTGTAGAGGCTGGCTACTACTTTTACCATTTTTTCCGTCATCCTTCTTTTATTGCAAGCACCAAAATACTACATCACGTGCGACACGGCCATATGCTTTTCCCAAATCAACGAATGCCATATACAGCGGTTTGTTACCATCGAGGTATTTTTCTTGCCTCTGTCTGATAATGAACATCGGGTCGGTGGTTCCCTTTCCAGGCATAAATGCGGATTACATATCATCAGTTTCTATTTGCTTTCCAAGCCTCTTGTCGATTATCCCTTCATAGACTTTCATCACATGTTCTAACAATTTAATTCCTCTATAATTTTCACACTCTGCAGCACTGCCTTTATTTTTAAAAATGGGAATCAAAGAACTGAGTTCCCAATCTTTTGGTATTTCCTCTGCCTCCCATGTTTTGTTGAAAAGTTCCAATAACCAGTTTATTCTCTCGTCACCCAATGCCATTGCGCTCTCCATCGGCAATCCAGTTGGTTCCGACACTTTCCCCTGCTTACCACACTTCATAGCTGCTACCACATCTTTTCGGATGTTTATCTCAGGGCCCTCTGTTTTTCCAATTCTTGGTAAGCGTCCTCTCTCGTTTTCTGTGTTTAGAAGCTCTGAGTTCTCAATAGTGAAAAAAAAAGTATCTTGAGTTTTCAAGAGTGATGACATCTGACAAATCAGTCGTTTGAGAACTGAAATTACCTATTAAGCCAATTGGACAGTCATGTACAACATTCACTCTTGCAATATCATTTAGTAATGTATCAAAAATATTTTCATCATAGTATGGGGGCCCTTCATCTTGAATATAAGTTGCATCTATGACAGTTTCGGTGTCACTTACATGTGCATCAATTTTAATCCATAACATAGATTCATTTGCACAATTTCTAGTATCTTTACACGAGTTCTTATTTCCTCTGTAACAAAGATACATAGCTCATATAGACAACCATATTTGTGAATATTGTTTCTTGTTGGCCTACAAGTAGGTACAAAGTTACCAAAGTCACTTTTTTCGACAAGGTCATTTTTACTTTAATTTGAACATATAATGTCATACTCTTGTTTGTAATTGTGTAAAAGTCCTAATTGTAATAGTATGCTTTGCAGACCATTTACACTTAAACCAAGAGTTTTGAGCAGACTAATATTATTTATTACCAATATCAACAGAAAGAAAAAAAGAGCCCCTCGTGTTGCATGAAACTTCGACCCCTGGTGGTTCCTTTATGAAGGCTCCCGTTGTAATAGGTAATAAAGAAGCCTGTGTTTTTTATTAACCTTTGGTGTTATTCAATTCAGGTAACAAAAAATAAAACTTATAGAAGGGAACTAGTTTCTTTTAAATGCTATTGGCAGAATATCCTTGACTTGCATTGTGTTGTAGATAATTGCGAACAAATTTAAACAAAATATCTCAGCTGAAATAATGATATTTTCTTGGTATTGCTAAAATGTTTACTTTTTATTTAGAATGGTGATGTGGAACGTGCTGCAGACTGGATATTCACACATCTAGATGAAATAGAAACGATGGATGTTGAGCTGGGAATTACAGAGTCCACTGACAGTGACAGAACAAAATATCGAGATGGAAATGGAAGTAAGTCACCCACTGCCTATCATTGTTATTTATTTACTGTTTGCATGAAAGCAGAATGGTTGTAGCTAAAGCTGAAGCGCTGTGTTTTTGGGGAATTTGTTTGGTACTGCTGGTTGTTAAGCGACGCATTAGGTATGGAATGGAATAGTTTTAATATAATATTTAATATGTAGATGAAGTGTTTTATAATGGAAATGATCGCAAGAATGCTTGTCCATTACAGATGATTGCCAGTGATAAGGATTATTCCCAGCGTTAATGATAAATACGACATACATGGTCTTTGTATTTGTTCCCTTCAGTAGCAGTTATGATACGATATACACATGATACGTAATGCCATTTTTTGGCATAGGCCGATCAAGACACGATTTCCGTATAAGATTTAATTTTCAAGGTAATTTGCTAGCCAGAGTTTGGCAACGTCTTATCTTACGAAGATTCGACACAGGTCTAAATATTCTCGATGTATTTGCTTATCGTGTGATTTATGTTTGCTTATTTGGCACTCTCATAAAAAATCTTAGCGATAGAAGTCTGTATAAAGTCTAAATAATTTGCTGTCGATGGTCGTTTTGTCAGTGTTTTCCGTTTGAAAATCAACAAGTCCAGTAAAACACGAGAAAAGTTTTAGCAATTGACTTAAAAGAGAACTAGCAAATAAAATTCCAGTGTTTTGTGTCTTTCAGTTAAAAGGATCTTTGCCTGTGCATTTTTTTGTGTAAAATTACCATCTAAAAGTAAGCTTTATTGTGATGTTTTCTATGTTTAAATTATGTTTATATTATGTTTAAATACATTTGTTTACTTTTAACAATACTGTTCATGAAAACTAAATATTTATTTGCGTGTTTTTTTACAGATTATGAATTATTTGCCTTTGTTAGTCACATGGGAACATCCACATCATGTGGACATTACGTTTCTCATATTTTTAAAGATGGGCGGTAAGTAACTATAGTTGAAATTCGATAACTCGAACTCTCAGAAGAATCGAGCGATCGGATATCCAAGTTATCGGGTTTTTCTCGTTTGTCCTTTGTATAACCTTTTGTTCCTTTGACTTTTTCATATCCTTCTGTTTTCTTTTGACGTTTGTATAACCTTTTGTTTTCTTTTGACTTTTTTCATATCGCTTTTTACCTTTTTATGACCTTTCGTTTCTTTTGACGTTTGTACAACCTTTATTTCCATTTGACTTTTGTGTGACCTTTATTTTCTTTTGACGTGTGTGTCACCTTTGCTTCTTTTTGACTTTTCTTATATCCTTTTTTTTTTCTTTTGACTTTTGTATCAACTTACTTTCTTTTCTTTTTAGTGTTGTATAAATTTATTTTTCATTTATCTTTTTTACCGTTTTGTCCCATTTTACTGTTCCATACAACATACTTTTCTTTTGACAGTTCTTCGGCATTTCTTTTTTCTTTCTTTTTTTTTTGATACTTTTGTAAAACATTTTGTTTTTTGCTCATGTAGAACCTTTCTTTCCTCGTTTGATTTTTTTTCTCCTTTTCAAAGAGATTTTCGTTAGGCTATTAATTTGTCAGCTGTAAATTTTCTGAATCTTAAGAGGTAAATAGCTACCTAACTAGACCAGTGTTTCCCAACCTTTTTTCGGCAAACGTCCCCTTTGTGAATATGATAAACGTTTAACGCCACACACCCCCTCCTATCCCTCCATTAAAATGAAAAAAATCCTTCCTTGAAATTCTCAACAAAAGACAATTCGACGGAATCCACTTTCTTTTCTCTAAAACAAAATTATTCAGTATTTGATTTTTTAAACAAGCACAGAACAGCAGTTTACTTATAAATTACAAACTGGTAATTCAAAGGTTCTCATTGAAAATAAAGTCAGTTAAGTCCTTTTTAGAACAATCAAAACCATTTGTTAATTTACTAAAAATATATATGTATATAAAATTGAAGTACTCTGTTATGCAGCAAGCGGTGTAATACCTGATAAATGTTGTCTGCTCCCAAAAATATTGAGTCACTGATGCTGATGACAGAATTATCTCTCAAATAGCGCACATATGCCAAGAGCAAGGCCTCACTATCTCGTAAGGTAGATTCATCTAACTGAATGGCAAATTCGCAGTTCTTCAGATCGTCGCAAGGCTTTGACTCGATATTATCAGCCATCCCGTCAATTCTGCGGGACACAGAATTGTTGCTGAGCGGGATTGACGACAAGATTCCACTAGCATCACGCTCAGTCACTGTTGTGATAACTTCCTTCACTGCAGGTAGAGTCACTATCTCTCCAATGGTGTGTAGTTTGGCACATTTTGCGATCGTCAAAGATAGGTTGTAAGAGGCAATAAGGCCCTTGTTGTTGGTGTTTTTTTCTATCTTCTGAAGAAGAGATGTAACAGTCGTTCGTTTGGTCTATTAGCCTCATCTTCGTGTTTGCTTTCCAAATGTTTGCGCAACCTTGATGGTTTCATAGCCTTGTTCAAAAATACAGTTTTACACAATAAACACGTCGGCTGCTGTTTATTTAGAGGCGATGGAATTAATCCAAATTTTAAATAATCTATTGAATACTGACGACACTTTCTCTTCTCTGCCATTTTCCTAAGAAGCCAAAATCCGTAAAAATCTCTGCTATTTGTTTACTAAATCGAAATTCAAAAAGTATCGTCTCTGTTTGAAGGTAAGTTCAACAAGTGAGACCCCAGACAAGGAATTAGTGCCTTCCTAATCACAAGGAGTACCGAAAGTCTGCTTTCATTCATTTTTAAATCAGGTGTTGAACGCTACGTAAAACAAGAATTAACAAAGCACTCTGATAGCCAAATAACCACTACTTGCAGTCTCTTTGTCGTCAGCCGCCACAAAAGCACCTCTATATAGTGTTCGCCTGTACATCAAGCTTTAGTAATGGTTTAAAGATATTGTAAGGACTGCTTTCTCCGGAACTATCCACGACGAAATCCTAGCCTTTCTTCTTTTGAAATTGTCCATTTTGAGGCAAAATAATCGGAGTTATGTGGTCTACTGATACATACTTGTACCGTTCGCAATATTTTGGTGATCTAAAGATGGATAGGTATATAGATATAGATAGGTAGGTAGGTAATTAAGTAAGTAAGTAAGTAAGTAAATAGATAGATCGATAGATAGATACATACATAGATAAATATATATATATATATATATATATATATCGATAGATACATAGATTCATAGATAGATAGATGGATAGATAGATAGATAGATAGATAGATAGATAGATAGATAGATAGATAGATAGATAGATAGATAGATAGATAGATAGATCGATCGAAAATAGAAACAGTAGAAATTAAATTTTAAAATCTTTTTGGAGTGAACTGTTGGTGATTGAAACTTTAATCAGTCGCTGTCAACGGTCATTTCTTTCCATACTGTAAAAATGCATCGCACTGAGTTTGATCATTTTCTATTTGTTGTAGATGGGTTATATACAATGACAGAAAAGTTGCTATTTCAGAATGCCNTACTTGTACCGTGCGCAAGATTTTTGTGATCTAAAGATGGATAGGTATATAGATATAGATAGGTAGGTAGGTAATTAAGTAAGTAAGTAAGTAAGTAAATAGATAGATCGATAGATAGATACATACATAGATAAATATATATATATATATATATATCGATAGATACATAGATTCATAGATAGATAGATGGATAGATAGATAGATAGATAGATAGATAGATAGATAGATAGATAGATAGATAGATAGATAGATAGATAGATAGATAGATAGATAGATAGATAGATAGATAGATAGATAGATAGATCGATCGAAAATAGAAACAGTAGAAATTAAATTTTAAAATCTTTTTGGAGTGAACTGTTGGTGATTGAAACTTTAATCAGTCGCTGTCAACGGTCATTTCTTTCCATACTGTAAAAATGCATCGCACTGAGTTTGATCATTTTCTATTTGTTGTAGATGGGTTATATACAATGACAGAAAAGTTGCTATTTCAGAATGCCCGCCAAAGGACTTGGGCTACATCTATTTTTATAAAAGAATTGAATCTTGATAGAAATTAATATGCTGAAACGAAGAAATATTTGTCCTTAAAAGAAATTTCTACAAGTTATTTAATTACCTTACACAGACAGCGTACATTTGGTTGTCAACGTTCTGTAGTTTTATTAAGTTAATGCATTTTTAGATTTTCAGGTTTGGACATTTAAATGATGTGGTTGATTCGTTTGTTATGTCTTCTCAGCATTCATATTCGTATTTGAGGAGCTTTCTAAAATCAGTTCCATTCATGCCAGGTTTTTCTTTTGTCAAAGAGAAGAGTTAACATGTAAAATTCGTAGTAACTTCATGAAATTCACTGCAGTCAATTCTTGCATACACTACTCCACCCACAAATGTTTTAAACGGAAACTGGAATATGTGCTGCACAATCAGTGATACTTGTAATATCTGCGTGACGAAATTTATTTTAGTTACATCAGTGACGAAGGGAGAAGATTTCAATCCATTCTCAAACAGGATAGATTTGGTAATACAGATGGTGGCTTGGGAGTGAAAAAGTACTGTGCTGATTACATTGGATACATGTGTGGACGGTGAGCTTTAGTGTTAAGTGAACCTTGTAGAAAAGATGTCCAGGTGTAAATACACCTGGACATTTCTGGAGCCCCGGAATAGAGTTCTCTGATGATGATTATGACCATCGGACGTGTTACAGTACAGAGCACTGTAATACAAAATGCTGTTATTCCACTGCATCATACATAGCATGAGGAAACTATCTATTAAGCAAGTATTTTCTCTAATTTAAAGTGAATTTTAATGAGACGTATATGGATATGCGATGAAACTCTACCATTTGCTTCCATATATGTACTTGACCACGTACATTTGAAAATTCGTTGAATGAAGAAAGTAGCATGATAAATAGTGAAATACCTTTGTGCAGCTAATTTGTTAATTTGACCTTCCTCGCATAAGGCAAGAGACTTGCAATAGGAAGAGGTGTCCGTACTTAAATACCGTAAAACCACGTTAATTGTGATCTTTTTTTTGCTTGCACTCGACTGGATTTGTTCAGTTCCACATGTTTTCAACTTTGTTTAAAAAAACAAGAATAAAGAATTTCTGATGGTCATCAATTGTTTAAGACAGGAAACCACAAAGTGTGAAGGACTTTCTATATCTTCTCTTTTTGTTTCTCGTATTGATAACAACTGTGCTTTCTCATTCTGGCGTTCTTGGTCCTGTCGAGTGCCAGCGAAAAAGTCTTCAATTACCAATGGTGATCATTTATGTGTAAAATGAAATGGAAATCATTTCGTTTGCATTGGGAAACGAAATTGGAGATTTTGTTAATCCGTATAATGTGTTACATATGGTTTCTAAAAAGAATGTATATCTCTCCAATTAGTGGAGACCAATGTTTTAAAAATAACAGTTGATTTTCTTTGATGAAATCTAAGTTTAAAGAAAGGTGATTTGTTTAATGAAATCAATTATACAATTTTGTAATGTCCGTTTGCACAGCTTGGTATTCCATTTTTGTTGATATATCGATAAATAAATAAGGCTCCCGTTACACTAAGGTTTTCAAACAGTGACGTAAGTGTTTCTGACGAACGTTTTCTCAGAAAAAGAACACAGATAAAGATTCAGAAAGCTAAAAACATTCGGTCAAGGTACTGACATACGATTTCCTTAAACAGAGATTCGTTATGTGGAAAAAAACCTAATTTGTTTACTTCTCTCGCGTCTCTTGGCAATAAATTGCTGCCAACGGCAACGAAAATCGCTACAAAAGAACTTCTCAGGTGCTATGGGATTAATACTACCCTTCCTCAGTGCCATGTCCTAGCAGGGCGTTGGCAACATACCTCTCCACAGATTGGCAACATACCTCTCCCGTCTTTTGCAACCCTCAGCAGCTGAAGCTCGCATTTTGTAAACCATGCTGCTATACTTCCCTTGTATGTGGTTCTTGTCCCTTCTACACCTCGTTTCCCATCAATCTCTTTGTCAGTGTCAACTCATTTAGCTCCTCTTTCCTCTTTGTATGCCACACGAATGACAGCTGTCTTTTTCGAATGGTGGACACCAGCTTTGTATTGCATTCTGCTCTTCTTGGAACATCTTCGTTAGTAATGTGTTCTGTCCAGGAAATCCTTAGAATTTGGCGTAAAAACCACGTGGCTGCTGTTCCGGCTTCTTTTCTGCGGTCGGTGTTATGGGATTAATACTATTTCATTCCAATAGGTTAGCACTGGAAGTACTTAACCTTTGACAACTCTGAGCCTGGTATCCAAGGATAGGGCCCAGTATGTTGGACATTCGCTGGAATACCTCTTGTGGAAATTCGTTTTCGTATTTCCACCAAACATCGTCGGCCTAATCATACTACAAGATAATTACATTTATTTACCCGCTAAATATATTCGACATCTATAGCTATTTTACAGCTCAAATTCACATTTGCCCACAGCCCTGCAAAAAGTCTTACGGCAATTGATGCTAAGACCCCTTGCCCCACTTTTTTTTACCACTGTCAAGTAATTGTTGTAGCTTCTGGAGTGTCGGCTACAAGAGTCTTGTCGTCACCATATCGCATATTATTCGTGTTGTACNTTTGTTTCTCGTATTGATAACAACTGTGCTTTCTCATTCTGGCGTTCTTGGTCCTGTCGAGTGCCAGCGAAAAAGTCTTCAATTACCAATGCTGATCATTTATGTGTAAAATGAAATGGAAATCATTTCGTTTGCATTGGGAAACGAAAGTGGAGATTTTGTTAATCCGTATAATGTGTTACATATGGTTTCTAAAAAGAATGTATATCTCTCCAATTAGTGGAGACCAATGTTTTAAAAATAACAGTTGATTTTCTTTGATGAAATCTAAGTTTAAAGAAAGGTGATTTGTTTAATGAAATCAATTATACAATTTTGTAATGTCCGTTTGCACAGCTTGGTATTCCATTTTTGTTGATATATCGATAAATAAATAAGGCTCCCGTTACACTAAGGTTTTCAAACAGTGACGTAAGTGTTTCTGACGAACGTTTTCACACAAAAAGAACACAGATAAAGATTCAGAAAGCTAAAAACATTCGGTCAAGGTACTGACATACGATTTCCTTAAACAGAGATTCGTTATGTGGAAAAAAACCTAATTTGTTTACTTCTCTCGCGTCTCTTGGCAATAAATTGCTGCCAACGGCAACGAAAATCGCTACAAAAGAACTTCTCAGGTGCTATGGGATTAATACTACCCTTCCTCAGTGCCATGTCGTAGCAGGGCGTTGGCAACATACCTCTCCCGTCTTTTGCAACCCTCAGCAGCTGAAGCTCGCATTTTGTAAACCATGCTGCTATACTTCCCTTGTATGTGGTTCTTGTCCCTTCTACACCTCGTTTCCCATCAATCTCTTTGTCAGTGTCAACTCATTTAGCTCCTCTTTCCTCTTTGTATGCCACACGAATGACAGCTGTCTTTTTCGAATGGTGGACACCAGCTTTGTATTGCATTCTGCTCTTCTTGGAACATCTTCGTTAGTAATGTGTTCTGTCCAGGAAATCCTTAGAATTTGGCGTAAAAACCACGTGGCTGCTGTTCCGGCTTCTTTTCTGCGGTCGGTGTTATGGGATTAATACTATTTCATTCCAATAGGTTAGCACTGGAAGTACTTAACCTTTGACAACTCTGAGCCTGGTATCCAAGGATAGGGCCCAGTATGTTGGACATTCGCTGGAATACCTCTTGTGGAAATTCGTTTTCGTATTTCCACCAAACATCGTCGGCCTAATCATACTACAAGATAATTACATTTATTTACCCGCTAAATATATTCGACATCTATAGCTATTTTACAGCTCAAATTCACATTTGCCCACAGCCCTGCAAAAAGTCTTACGGCAATTGATGCTAAGACCCCTTGCCCCACTTTTTTTTACCACTGTCAAGTAATTGTTGTAGCTTCTGGAGTGTCGGCTACAAGAGTCTTGTCGTCACCATATCGCATATTATTCGTGTTGTACCATCCGATCACAAAACCGTCTTTTTCCTCGATACTTCCCATAATGTTCTCACTGTGTAGATTAAATAGATCTGTTGAGGATACGCAACTTTGCATAACTCCTCTAAATATTGCAGTATTTACAAGCCACGTTTTGCACTCTTACACTCACAATTTGCTCATTTGCCGTTTGAAGACATAATATATCACCAATTTATCTGAGTCAGTTATTATGTTTCACAAAAATTAAGACAAAAACTGCGCTCAAATGGTTTTGTATCCATCAAAAAAACAATCTAATTGTTAAGGAGAATATTATTGATCATAAATTATTTGATAAATTACCTCCCGACAGGTACCTTTTTCTTGACAATGAAAAGAATAACTGTAAGAGAACTTTAACTACATCCCAAAAATACTAGTAATTTGAATGAAAGATACGAGACCTCTAAGAATGATAATTTGATGCTTACGTCGACATGTGCACTGTAGTTAAAGGAAGTGTACGTTCGCAAAGCAGCGAGGTAATGTGGTTGAAATCCATAAATGTAGGATCCGTACAACCCGCTTAATCACCTGTTAGAGAGTAACAAGAATAACAGCCATACAGTGACGTTGACAAAATAACAGCAGCACATGATATTTGCTACGATATGAGGAAAGGTACATAGAAATACGATAAGAGAATGGTTAAGTCGGTAGATAAGACCCCTTATGGTCAAATGCTAAAATGGTCCATGATAGCTAAAAATGTTCTGAACGGGAAAAAAAAGAAGCTTGGATTGGGAATGAAATAAAAAAAACGTGAAAAGCCGTCGGGTGAAGAAAACTGGCAAGAAAAACTAGCTAATACATTACTACACTTTTAAAACGAAATTCTACTCAACGGCGTATAATTAATAATGCATTAGATGAGATTTGGTTAGCTGATCTAGTTGATATCCAACAGCTTAGTAAATGAAATATAGGCTATAAATACTTTCTCGTGCTAGTATGCACTTTCTAAGTTTGGTTGCATTGTCCCATTAAAGAATAAGAATGGTGAAAGTGTTATAAAGGTAGAATACCAAAATAAAAAGAGATCGATAAAGGTAAAGAATTCTATAGCAAACATTTTAAAGACCTATTAGAGAAACATAATGTACAGATATACTCAACCGAGAATGATGAGAAATCCTCAGTAGTTGAACGATGACAAAGAACAATCGAAAGCAAGATGTAATTTCAATTCACTGTTAAATGTGATGATATGCGGTGTTTAAATATACTGTATAGATATACTGATATACTAATATTGAAAAAAATATACAGCAATACAACATTAAAGCATAAAAATGATACCTGTAGAAGTATCTTATAAAAAGAACGGAGTTGTTTACTTTAATCTTTATAGTGATATGGAAACAATGCAAAACCAGAATTCAGAAGAAGTAAAAAAGTAGGATAAGTAAATATATAATGGGAAGACGTTCGAAAAAAGGATATACACAAAATTAAACAGAAGAAATTATCCTTATCGCTAATATCAAATGGACTAATCCAATCACTTACAAACTAAAGGATTATGTCAATGATGAAAAGATATATAGAGAGTTATTATGTAAAGGAGCACAAGAGCAATTAAAGGCTAAACAAGAGACATTATGAATTGATAAAGTCATTTGAAGGTATAAAAAGAAGAGACAACCTTTAGTGAAGTTGAGAGAATATAAACAATTTAATAGTTGGGTACCATTCAAAGGACTTAAGTGATATGTGGAAAAAAAATTTTTTTTAAATTTAAAAAAATTTTAAAATATAGTTTGTATAACTGTCAATGACAAATTAATTTTTTTAAAAAAACACCTTAAATTTTCATTGTTAAAAAGAGTTAAAAAAGAAATCCTCAAAATTCAAAAAGATTTTCAAGTATCTAAATTGAATTCTATTGATGGAGAAAATGTTATATTAAAAAATCATCTACTCTTCCTACATTTACTTGAGAAGAATAAACTAGAAATTTAAACCATCGGTAAAAAATAGTAAACTCACAGAAAAAGAGCGTAAAGTATCTGTATAAGATCTTAATATAATGACAAGCATACAAAGTAACATATTAACAACACCAAAACAATACATTAATGAACTCTCAGACAGTAGCAGCTGGTAATTTAATTGGCGAATCGAAGAGTGGTGTTGTGATTCAATAATTTAAATCGTAATACGTCATACGTTATACAGATTATTATTATTATTATTATTATTATTATTATTATTATTATTATTATTATTATTAGTAGTAGTAGTAGTAGTAGTAGTAGTAGTATTAGTAGTAGTATTATTATAGCAATATACTGCTACGAAATACGCCTGATCGTAAACATGTTTAGACCGTTTATACTGTATATATAAACCCAAGAAAAAGCCTTATAGCCTTGATAGTCTACTTAATGGCTATCCATTTGAATTTTGACCTATCTAAAACATTATCATTATCATCAAAGGGAAGAATCATTATCATGATCCGCCGTGGCACACTTAACAATTCTTCACTTTTCCTGGTCTCCAGAATTATTCAGCATCTGAGCCATCGTCATTCCAGTCATCTCTGATGTTATCAGCTATTCTTGTCTTCGGTTTTTCTCTTCTTTTATTTCCTTCTACTATTCCTGCTGATATATCATGTCCAATACCTGAACTTCTTGCAACGTGACTAATAAATGTTAGTTTCCTTTTGCAAATGGAGCTCCAAAGTGTTGATCTACCAACCTTTTCTAAAATTCATGCGTTTGCTTTCTTTTCTGTCCAACAAATTCTTAAAATCCTCCTGTAACACCAATTCTCCAAAGTTTTCAGTCTTTTTTTTATCAGTCTTTTTTGTAGCCCAGCATCACAACCATATGTTGCAATTGGAAACACAAGAGTTGATAGTATNTCCAGTTGCTACCTTGCATTTGAAATCTAGCTATATTTTCAAAGGTTCTGTCAATCATGGTCTTATATAATTTACTTTTATTCGTAGTTGTATTGGAAGTTGCACTTGTTGTGGAGTGCTCCTCTGTATTTCCCAGTGAAGTGACAGTGATCTTTAGCTTTTCGGTACTCATTATCCCCACCGCATCCACCACAACAAATCCAACACTTTGTTCCTTTCTCATACTCTACCTTTTCCTTTTCCCCAAATATCATCTTCTTAGGAGGCATGTTGCTAATTTCTTTTACATCTGCTTCAAGCATTTCAACAAATTTCTGCGTAACATCTTCATCATCCGTTTTCATAGTGCAGGTGACTGGGTTTTTAGAGTTTTCCTTATCCATACTTTGACAGCCTCATTTGTTTTACAATGTTCTTGATGTTCTGTTAGAGACTTTTGGGAGTGGAGTGGGTTTAAAAACCTCATGCAAAAGTACTTTTCATGTTGAATTTTATCTGTTTGTGGAAAGGGCAAGCGATTCGTGTTCTTGATGAGACAATAGTGTTGTCTCTCACCATATGTAATTAGCAAAAGATTTATTATTGTTCTATGGTCTGAATGCTTTCCTACTCTCAAAGGATAAATGTTGCTTTCATATTCAAATTCATTGATTGAAATATCTAGATTTTGTTTCTTAACCTTATCAATTGCTTTAAGACTAACTGGATAATCAATACCTTGTGTGTTAAGTTGTTCAGCTTACACCTTTAAGATTTTAGTAATATGCTCAGCATCAAGTTCTACAGGATATACACCTCTAGCAACAAACCACTTAAAACACATGTCATAACCATTCTTCATGTTAATGGTTGCCTTCCTTGATGCAAGCAACCTGGGTAGGGGGATGAAGGAACTTCCTTTCAGCAACTCATTAGCAACAGTATAAATTTTAAGAGCACTGATTAACCTAAAAGTCCAGTTGCTACCTTGCATTTGAAATCTAGCTATATTTTCAAAGGTTCTGTCAATCATGGTCTTATATAATTTACTTTTATTCGTAGTTGTATTGGAAGTTGCACTTGTTGTGGAGTGCTCCTCTGTATTTCCCAGTGAAGTGACAGTGATCTTTAGCTTTTCGGTACTCATTATCCCCACCGCATCCACCACAACAAATCCAACACTTTGTTCCTTTCTCATACTCTACCTTTTCCTTTTCCCCAAATATCATCTTCTTAGGAGGCATGTTGCTAATTTCTTTTACATCTGCTTCAAGCATTTCAACAAATTTCTGCGTAACATCTTCATCATCCGTTTTCATAGTGCAGGTGACTGGGTTTTTAGAGTTTTCCTTATCCATACTTTGACAGCCTCATTTGTTTTACAATGTTCTTGATGTTCTGTTAGAGACTTTTGGGAGTGGAGTGGGTTTAAAAACCTCATGCAAAAGTACTTTTCATGTTGAATTTTATCTGTTTGTGGAAAGGGCAAGCGATTCGTGTTCTTGATGAGACAATAGTGTTGTCTCTCACCATATGTAATTAGCAAAAGATTTATTATTGTTCTATGGTCTGAATGCTTTCCTACTCTCAAAGGATAAATGTTGCTTTCATATTCAAATTCATTGATTGAAATATCTAGATTTTGTTTCTTAACCTTATCAATTGCTTTAAGACTAACTGGATAATCAATACCTTGTGTGTTAAGTTGTTCAGCTTACACCTTTAAGATTTTAGTAATATGCTCAGCATCAAGTTCTACAGGATATACACCTCTAGCAACAAACCACTTAAAACACATGTCATAACCATTCTTCATGTTAATGGTTGCCTTCCTTGATGCAAGCAACCTGGGTAGGGGGATGAAGGAACTTCCTTTCAGCAACTCATTAGCAACAGTATAAATTTTAAGAGCACTGATTAACCTAAAAGTCCAGTTGCTACCTTGCATTTGAAATCTAGCTATATTTTCAAAGGTTCTGTCAATCATGGTCTTATATAATTTACTTTTATTCGTAGTTGTATTGGAAGTTGCACTTGTTGTGGAGTGCTCCTCTGTATTTCCCAGTGAAGTGACAGTGATCTTTAGCTTTTCGGTACTCATTATCCCCACCGCATCCACCACAACAAATCCAACACTTTGTTCCTTTCTCATACTCTACCTTTTCCTTTTCCCCAAATATCATCTTCTTAGGAGGCATGTTGCTAATTTCTTTTACATCTGCTTCAAGCATTTCAACAAATTTCTGCGTAACATCTTCATCATCCGTTTTCATAGTGCAGGTGACTGGGTTTTTAGAGTTTTCCTTATCCATACTTTGACAGCCTCATTTGTTTTACAATGTTCTTGATGTTCTGTTAGAGACTTTTGGGAGTGGAGTGGGTTTAAAAACCTCATGCAAAAGTACTTTTCATGTTGAATTTTATCTGTTTGTGGAAAGGGCAAGCGATTCGTGTTCTTGATGAGACAATAGTGTTGTCTCTCACCATATGTAATTAGCAAAAGATTTATTATTGTTCTATGGTCTGAATGCTTTCCTACTCTCAAAGGATAAATGTTGCTTTCATATTCAAATTCATTGATTGAAATATCTAGATTTTGTTTCTTAACCTTATCAATTGCTTTAAGACTAACTGGATAATCAATACCTTGTGTGTTAAGTTGTTCAGCTTACACCTTTAAGATTTTAGTAATATGCTCAGCATCAAGTTCTACAGGATATACACCTCTAGCAACAAACCACTTAAAACACATGTCATAACCATTCTTCATGTTAATGGTTGCCTTCCTTGATGCAAGCAACCTGGGTAGGGGGATGAAGGAACTTCCTTTCAGCAACTCATTAGCAACAGTATAAATTTTAAGAGCACTGATTAACCTAAAAGTCCAGTTGCTACCTTGCATTTGAAATCTAGCTATATTTTCAAAGGTTCTGTCAATCATGGTCTTATATAATTTACTTTTATTCGTTCCTTCAAGGTTAATTTGTACATTAGAATGAAAAACAGTTGCTTCTGTGATTGCTCCAGTTTCACTTACAATGCTCACCCTAACCATATTACATCGAAGAATAAGCTATTTCTTTATCCTACAGTTTTTCGTTAGACGATTAATTACAACAAGTCTCACCTCATGCAAGAACTAAGAGTGATCATACTCCTCCTTTCCAGCAATAGTGCATTGTGTTATAAATCTCCACAAAGCAGATTTACTCTCTTTAATTTCTAAAGCACCACTTTCCTCATTCTTAACATAATTTTTTTTTCATAAAACTAATAAAAACTAATCAAGTCATTTCAATTTTTCAAACCAGAGACCGCAATTATGTTTCTTTCTTTCTATCATGGTAGTCATGCTAATACTTCCTCCAATAGTCTCTATTTTTTGCTACCTATTTTACTTGGTAGACGTACATGGTTCTTTGAATTTCGTTATAGAGGACAGGACTTGGGTCAACATCGTTTTTTTGTAGCATATCAATCAATTGTGTCTGATTCATTTTGTGACAATACCTAATACCCCGACCACAGGCTATAGGGATCATATCTAAACGTGTTATTTTCTCATATTCAACAGGCATGCCTATTTTTATATACATATATTATTTTTTTTAAATCATTTTCAATCTAGTACAATGTCAGAGCCACTCACCCTTTTTACACCCAATTCTGAAATCAAAATATTCAAGGTACACTTTTTATCAAGATACCTGTACTTTGATTTGCAGCAGGTTCTGTAATCTTCTTTTTCTATTTTACTTTCAGCCTTGTCAAAAACAGCCTTTGCTACCTTTCCACTCCGATCTAGGATTGCCTTCTCACCAGATTTTGCAGCTGATTCTATGACCTTGTTAACCAACTTGTTCGCTTGGGCTTTAGCAATAACTTCAGGAGTCTTACTTGTAATCTTACTTGCTATTTTACCAACAATGTCAAAAATACCGTTTCCTCCATATACATATCGACAGTTAAATTTACGTTTGACAATCATCTTTTAACAAGCAGATATTTTTTTATCCAAACATATTGGTATTCAATTGTTTATACTGTTACCTGTCAATCAAAATCTCATTTTGAGTTGTTCTATTTCCAGCTTGATACTCAGCAACCAATAACGTCAAGCGATTAACAAGCTCATTAGGCTCGGAGCTCAAATAAACAACACCATTACCTTTGATTTCTTCAGTTCATCCCAAAATGGTTTCACCAACAACCACTTTTTGCCTTTGCAATAATTTAAAGTTTTGCCTCGTGAATCATAATTTTGAATGACAGCATCAATGCCACAGAGAATTTGTTTTAGGATTAAACATATCCTCATTATTGTAACCAACAAGCTCCTTTTTAGTCAATAGAGACCATAATCCATTTGTTCCATCATATTGATGGTTAGAGTTAATTATGTTATCACCTTTGATTTCCACTGGTTTATTTCCAATCCAAAAACTACATTCTTTTTCATAGATACCGATCATGGTATCAGACTCTCGTTTTACTTTCGTTTAAATTATCAGCACCCACAGGTCCAAAAACTTTCGATTTAGGTGTGGAGATCACACTATAGTCTTCGGAAGGAGTCAGAGCTGGTTGTAATGTCCTGTACATCCCAATCTCTTCATTCAGCTTTTCCAGCTCACACCTAATGGGTGCTAAATCCCTTCCAATTTCTTCAGCAGCCCTAATATTCGATTCAATGGTAGGTTTAAATAATCTCTGATGTCCTTCAGTTTTACCTAAATCACCCAATCTTTCGTTTAGATTTTGTTGTTGGATATTCTTTATGCTCTAAAGGTATTCTTTCATAATCTCATCTCTTTTGGATGAATCTTTAATGTTAATAAACGACATGTTTTTCTAGACGTAAAATATTATGTTCAAACCCCAACTGTCCAACATCCAATTGTTCAACGCTGAACGCTGAACGGTGAAAATATATAGTGAATGGCGTTTGATGCGTTAAATTTGAACGTTTATAAAAGTGTGTTCATTCATTCACTGGATATGTAAAACATATTAAAATTATTTCTATATTTACCTTCATATTTCCCACTTGATAAGTCTATAGTAGCAAATTCGTGTTTCTCTTTCCAACATGTTCTACAAAAGTTCTTGAACTCATCCAAAGACATATCTGCTGATACATGATCCTTGTGGATATGATTGAGGTTTTTTTCATCTTGTGGAAACAATACAATGAAGTTAGCGTTCTCTGTAACAGTCACCCTTGGTAATAGAAAGAAATTTTGACTGATGTAGAAACTATCGCATGAACTGTGTCTACCTCTAGTATAACATGCCTCTGCTTTACTCTGCTTTTCCGAAATGCAGTCATCAAATATCATCAAGATTTCATGTGTTTTTTCTACTCACTCTGGTCTGGTATATCCCTGCAATCAGTAAAAAATACAGCTTTAATTTTAGGGTTTTCATTAGACTTACTTACTTCTTCTTTTGCTTCAATTACATCAACTTTGGTTTTATGAAAGAAGTCTTTATTCTCAAAGATGTTGGTGATCTGTTCCTTTGACAAACTATTTTGAAATCCTGCTCGAAATATCTACTATTCTGGTTGAAACACGCTTTTCCTAAAAACAAATAACCAGTTGTAAATTAATCATTTGGGATAAAGAAGCAGGTTGAGAAGTAGTGTCGTTTATTTTATATATTGAAAAATTGTATTAAGATGTAAAAGCCAGAGAGAAACTGAAAATCAATATGTTTTTTGTAAAATAGTAGATCAGTGATTCATGGTAATTGCTCTAAATGTGAGTGCAAAGTCATGTTTGGTTGTCAACTATTTATATTAAGTAATTAAATGTATTATTTTTGTCAAGTAATAGATTACATGGTTTTCTTATTTATATATTTATACAATGGCGGAGCACTCGGTTCATGCAGGAAAGAATGTGTTTCATGTCTTCTCTCAAACACGATTCTTGGTTTTTTTTAAAAACCGAATTTCGTTCCTGCTCTTTTCCATGTTTTCTAATTTTTCATCTAACTCAATCATCTTCTTTTTGAAACCAGACTAGACTTCACGTTTTATCTGATTTCATTTACAACAAACTGGAATTCTTCATGTGATATCATTTCGTCATTTTATGCTACACTCATTAAACTCGCGATTGAATTTACTTTACTTTCTGCCAATACTTTAACCCGATTAGGTTTCTGTGTTTTTATTCTACCTTTTCTGATAGCAATCTTTATGCTACCACTTGTTATAGAACAAGCAGACGCAATACCCATTATGATAGGTACAGCTGTAGTAACAACTATAGAAGCCAGTGCTAACACCACTAAGCGTTACTGCTGTTACAGTCGCTCCACTATCTACACCATCCAATACATTTACTGCTCTTTAATATTTTTAGCAAGAGATTGTCGAGTGTTTAATTCATTTACAAGTTTAGCGTTTAATTGCACAATTTGCTGTAACCTAAAATTACATGCTGTATCTAACGTAAATACAGATTACCTTCTGGATACTTATCACCTTTCTGACATTTTTATATACATGAGATTTTATTCTTGCCCATACAGTTGATACAGCTGCCAACTAGGTCCTTTAGCTGATGTGACAATTATTACTTTAAGATCCTCTCCAAGAAAGGTCAGTGTTACCTTTGAATCATCAATAATATTATTCTTGATTTTTTCTTTGAGTCTAGGAGGTGTTCCAAACTTTAAGACTTGTGACATCATCATTGCTGATTGGGTAGCTTCGTTATCACCAATTTTAAGAGCTGAAGCATGAACAAAACTAAAATTCTCGACGCTATATTTTAATTCATATTTCTGATTAAAGTGAACTATACCTTCCCAAATCAATTTCATAGGTGCTAACCTGATGCCTGTTGAAGCTGATTGAATTCCTCCATCTGGCTGAATAATCACAGCTCCAGGGTTGCCTTGAGTTCCTGTATCGCCCTTGTCTCCCTTGTCTCCCTTGTCTCCCTTGTCTCCCTTGTCTCCTTGTCTCCCTTGTCTCCCTTGTCTCCCTTGTCTCCCTTGTCTCCCTTGTCTCCCTTGTCTCCCTTGTCTCCCTTGTCTCCCTTGTCTCCCTTGTCTCCCTTGTCTCCCTTGTCTCCCTTGTCTCCCTTGTCTCCCTTGTCTCCCTTGTCTCCCTTGTCTCCCTTGTCTCCCTTGTCTCCCTTGTCTCCCTTGTCTCCCTTGTCTCCCTTGTCTCCCTTGTCTCCCTTGTCTCCCTTGTCTCCCTTGTCTCCCTTGTCTCCCTTGTCTCCCTTGTCTCCCTTGTCTCCCTTGTCTCCCTTGTCTCCCTTGTCTCCCTTGTCTCCCTTGTCTCCCTTGTCTCCCTTGTCTCCCTTGTCTCCCTTGTCTCCCTTGTCTCCCTTGTCTCCCTTGTCTCCCTTGTCTCCCTTGTCTCCCTTGTCTCCCTTGTCTCCCTTGTCTCCCTTGTCTCCCTTGTCTCCCTTGTCTCCCTTGTCTCCCTTGTCTCCCTTGTCTCCCTTGTCTCCCTTGTCTCCCTTGTCTCCCTTGTCTCCCTTGTCTCCCTTGTCTCCCTTGTCTCCCTTGTCTCCCTTGTCTCCCTTGTCTCCCTTGTCTCCCTTGTCTCCCTTGTCTCCCTTGTCTCCCTTGTCTCCCTTGTCTCCCTTGTCTCCCTTGTCTCCCTTGTCTCCCTTGTCTCCCTTGTCTCCCTTGTCTCCCTTGTCTCCCTTGTCTCCCTTGTCTCCCTTGTCTCCCTTGTCTCCCTTGTCTCCCTTGTCTCCCTTGTCTCCCTTGTCTCCCTTGTCTCCCTTGTCTCCCTTGTCTCCCTTGTCTCCCTTGTCTCCCTTGTCTCCCTTGTCTCCCTTGTCTCCCTTGTCTCCCTTGTCTCCCTTGTCTCCCTTGTCTCCCTTGTCTCCCTTGTCTTCCTTCTCTCCCTTCTCTCCCTTTTCTTCTTTCTCTCCCTTGTCTCCCTTGTCTCCCTTGTCTCCCTTGTCTCCCTTGTCTCCCTTGTCTCCCTTGTCTCCCTTGTCTCCCTTGTCTCCCTTGTCTCCCTTGTCTCCCTTGTCTCCCTTGTCTCCTATATCTCTTTTTTTCAGTTCATATTTGAATTTGCTCTTTGTTTTAAACATTCTCACAGTTTTGAAACCTGGTCCTATGAGTTCTATAATCATTGTTCCATTCCCTACATATTGACGATATCGTATATATCAAAGTTTGTTAGGCTCTCATAACCTAAACTATTTCTTGCAATGAATGTGCTCATTTTTAAATGAAAAATAAAATCTCGTGTAATAAGATGGCAACTAAACAAATATTCGATATCAAAGAGAAATTTGATGACGATATGAGCATAGAGTCTTTCCAGTTTCATAAATATGAACCTGTAACTGTGTTGATATAAACCAACAGGGTGAGGTTTACATTCACATCAATCACCCTGATAAGTTTTACTATCCAGCCAAAGCCTATACTACAATTGAAGGGCAACTGCAAAAAGTATATGGTACTGCTTACACAGATGCAAACCTGATTGCATTACAACACAATGCCCTTCCTTATCTGTTTAACAACATTTCACTGTCGCTTGGTGATAAACAGGTCGATAGTTTAAACCATTCAGATCACTCAATTACAATATTTGGAATGTTGACTTATCCACACGACTTTACAAGAGCAAGGAGAATGAACATGTGTTGGTTTAAAGACACTGATGCCCTCGCAAAATTGACAATAATGGGATGAAAACACGTAAAAGTTACCTTGTGGTAAATAACCCTAAAGCTACGTTTTCATTCTCAGTCCCACTATCACATTCTCGGTACTTGTGATGATTATTAAAAGGTTTTGTATGGGTTTGTGATGACATTACTTCTTAACCGTCAGTCTGATAATGACGCTATTTTCAGTGCTGGAGGAGTTGACGTAGGAAAAATTCACTTGAATAAATGTTCTCTCTATATGCCCATCGCGTAAAAAGCAATTGATATGTAACGATTTGAGCTTATAAAAACAATTGAAAACAAATCAGTCTGAGATGTTGGGTTCAGAATGTGAAAGTGTAGTACGATACAGGTGGAGCAGGATACCCACTGTAAAAATGTTAAATCTCGAAGAACAATATTCAATAAATTCACGTACTCAAAAAATGATCTCTTCTCGTAAAAAGTTAAACAGCAGACTCAAAAATCAGCACACAAAATCGTACAAGAAACAAAACGTGCTAATCACGTGAGTCGTATTGACCAATTAATGTCCTTTGATACGTAAACGTGTTTACGCTCTCCATGAAAACACGTAACATTTAAAGAAGATTTTCACGTCTGATATCTTTGATACAGTTCTCAACCCAATTCTTCCATTGTTTTGTCTTACCATGAATCCAACAAAGGGCAATTGTAGAGTAGCTCTCCAGGCGAAACGTTCCATTAGCTTGACTTTCTCTTCGATGATGGGTCGGATGTTTGAGAACAGACAGAACAAAAGTAAAAGAACAAGAAGATCAAGCCTAGGAATCTTGAGTGAATCATCATTCTTTAGCTCTTTTAGAGGGGTCACTTTAGTCTTAGAAGTAAGAATTCTAATCACAACACGACGATTGGTCTCCATTCACACATAGATAACGGCGCAATAAGCAAGCCCAGAGCTATCACTAAAACCATGCAACCTAATTGAAGACACATGTTCCTTTAGCACAAACCGAGGGACTTTTATAGCAGTGACACATTTCAAACCATCAACAAAGTCATTCCAACAATTCAAAATTTCATAAGGAACTTCTTTATCCCAGCTTCTTTTGTTCACGCCCAGCCTTTGAAATAATATTTTAACTTGTACCACAACAGGTGATATAAATCCTAATCATTTTACTGTTGACAGTAATGTTACTTCCGTTTCGCCTGCTGGCAATTGAATTACGTCGAAATGATGCCTGGCCTGATTATCTCCGATACCAGAAATCATTTGAGAAGTTTCAAGCCAACACTCTTCGTATTAAGTTTTTGGATAATTGTGTAAGAGCTGATATCATACCGCGATTCCTACGATTTCGAATACCGAGCAATGGGTGCTTTGATAACCAGTCCGTCCATGAGTTCCAAAAGAAACTTCTGAGAAAAGAGATCTTTAAAGCTCGAGAAGATTCACGTTCCATTCAATCGAACCTAGACAGTAGGAGACAAATTGTAACAGTTTCAATTTCAGATAAGCTTCGTCCATCAGTTGTTTTTCATATTCGCCATCGAACTCGAGTACAATGTATGAAAGTAAAAGATACCCACAACAAAAAGCTTTTAGAATTATCGGAGGAACAACATAAACCTCTCTTCAGTGTCGAGAATACAGTGTTAACGTATGGTTTAGATGAAATACCACCTAATTATGTTATACGAACCTTATCACTGGGTCCAAAAAATGCTGTTATCGATAAGTTTCAACCTAATGACATTCTTGCAGAACTTGATGGTCTCCTTCATTTTTGTAAATCTAATGAAGTTGATAGACAGATAATATCAGATATCAATATCAAGACGCTCAATTATGTTAAGAAATTGAAAAAACAAAAAACGTCCCGTAATATCACAATGACCCAAAAATATCTAAAGGAGAAAAACCTCATTGCAGTACCCTTTGATAAAGGAGTGGGAATATGTATTATGAAAAGTCAAGTGTACGAATCAAAATTGAAAGACATTCTCGATCTTCCACAGTTTGAGAAAGTAATTCAAACTCGGAAAAATACAAAACATCCTGTTTTGAAAGAGCAGGAAAGAATTGATGAAAAGCTAAAAGAACTTAAAAAGAACGGTCAGATAGATGAGGCTCTTTATGATAAGTTTCACACCACAGGAAGCCAACCTGCCCGCTTATATGGCCTAGCTAAGGTACACAAACGTAACACACCAGTTCGTCCTGTTTTGTCGATGCCTGGTTCTCCCTATCACAAAATAGCCGAAAAATGTACAGAATGGTTGTCAGTAGTAGATGAATGTAAGATTCAATCGAATACGAAAATGATTTGTGACTCGTTACAGTCAGTAGAACTTTCAGAAACTGACGAGATTGTAAGTTTTGATGTATCATCGCTATACACAAACGTGCCGGTTGTTGAAGCAATTCAGGAATGTGCCAATCTATTGTACTCTGGAAAATACACCATACCACCAGTTGATAAAGAAACATTTGTGGAATTATTAGAACTTTCAACTTGTAATGTTTTAATGCAGACCCATGATGGGTTCTACCGCCAAACCGATGGTTTAGCAATGGGTAGCCCTCCAGCTCCCTTAATAGCGAACGGATGGCTCAGCAAATTCGATCCTCATGTCAGAGATGATGCTTCATTTTATTTTCGATACATGGATGATATCATTCGGAATATCAACAGAGATTCTATTGATGGTAAACTTAATCAGATCAACAATATGCACCCTAGCCTGAAATTTACGATTGAAAAAGAGAACAACTGCTCTATACCTTTCCTTGATATGCTGGTAAAGAGAAATGGTACAAAATTATCGTCGTCTTGGTACAATAAACCAACAGATACCGGCTTGGTAATGAACTACCACTCAGTGGCACCAAAGCGATATAAGAAATCCGTTGTAGCTGGGTTTGTATACAGAATTCATCGAGCATGTAGCTCTTGGAAATCATTTCATCAAAGTTTGTCAAGAGCAGAAAGAATTCTCGAAATGAATCAATACCCACCTACTTTTTATAACCCGATTATCAATCAAACAATCGCAAAGATTCTGACCAGTACTGCTTGTCAAACTGTGACTCCAA
The DNA here is from genome assembly GCA_003991215.1 of Morbakka virulenta. Lineage (NCBI taxonomy): Eukaryota > Metazoa > Cnidaria > Cubozoa > Carybdeida > Carukiidae > Morbakka > Morbakka virulenta. Next base: position 54,911 of record RDPX01000603.1, on the reverse strand, counting down.
CAGAAGAAACAGATAAGGTAGTTAAACCCAAAAAGATGATCTTTATTCAGTACCGAGGAAGGATAACAGAGGAGTACTGCAGATCATTGATCAAATGTGGGGCTCCTGTGAATCCCATTTTAACATTACGAAAATTGAAGACCGTGTTGCCGTCCTTGAAGCCAAAAATCGATCATAAAGTGAGAAGTGGAGTTGTTTATCGCATAACATGTCCACGATGTGAATCGTGCTATGTTGGTTGGACTTCTGACCACATGTATACTCGTCTTCTCCATCACAAGAAACCATCACAACCAGTCGGTAAACACCTCAGATCGTGTGGAGCGTTGAAAGAGTTTACGGTGAAAGATATGGAAATTTTGGCTGCAACCACCAGGAGCGAACAATATGGTTTAACTTTGGAAGCTATTTGGCAAGAACTCATACGTCCTAAGATCAACGTTAAGGAAGAGTTCAAAAGCCGAAAGCTTACAATAATGTTGTAATCAATTTTATTGGTCGCAATCTATAAACTGTATTTTCTGAATTGATATTGCTTATACATGATGGTTTTCTTTTTATTCGTAGGAATAAATAATATTATTAAAAATATTTTGCTGCTGATGATGTTAATACATTGAAATATATTCAAAATACTCATTATGTCATGGAAATCAAAATACTCATTATGTCATGGAAATCAAATTCATAAATCCTAAAGGATCATTCAATGAAGGTGCTACCCGTAAAATGTTTCTTTTAGTAGGGGATAATTGATTGACAATGTCAATAGAATTCTCAAAAGTAAACACAAATTCATCTGCAATAAATCTTTCTAAAAAATTTAATTTATTTTCTCGACAGGTAATTCTTGGCTTCTGAGTGTATTCTAAGTGCATTAAGAGTGTTTACTATTATGAAAAATAATTAAGAATAAATGTAAAGGTACAAACATGTTATGACTTTTCTATCACTGTTCCTTCTTTGGAATTACAGTATTGTTTCGAGTAAAGCAAAGAAATTATAGGAAAAACAAATGCAAAAAAATATCAAAGGAAAAAAACCAAAACAAAAACAAATGCTGCCACTAAGAAATCAAAATGTTTGTTTCAATAAAAACAATTTTTTTTCAACTTTTCTTACAGCTCTATTTGGAAAATTGAATTTACTTTTTGATTTAAATCTTTGTCTCTTTAACATGAATGCAGATCAAAGTCTGTGAATGAATATACAAGTAACAGATTGTAGACAAGTGTTGAAAGTCAACAGTAAATTTTAAGAAGATATATCATTAAAATAACTAGCAGTCACAAACGTATATGTATCAAAGTTAGCCACAAATAGCAACTGCAATGATGTGTAATATGAAATGACCTGGTTTCCTTATATGGATTAAAATATAAATAAAAAATTTAAAGCTAGTTCTTCCAAAAGCAATCAAAGTGGATCCAGGTAGACATGTAATTAAAAAGTTTCTGTCAAAAGGAAATTTTATGTCAGTTGGCGAGAGAAACTCAAAGAGAAACCTCCCTTAGTTGATTTTCAATCAGTATGACTGGTGTCAATCAACTCATTAGATTTATGAGATCAAATAAAATAATGGTTGTTTGGAAAAAATTTGGTAAACTTTATTACAATTTAATTTTTTTTTCTTTTTCTAAAACATGTGGGTGTTCTTGAAATGTTTTTCTTAATTAATTTTCTATCAATATGACAGGAGTCAAGCAACTTGTTAGAATGCTGAGGTCACGTAGAATAACTCTATTTTCTCTGAAAAGGAGAGGAGCCAACCAAATTTTTCTGTTTGTGAGGTTAAGTAAAATAATAGTTGTCTGAAAAGAGGTAAAATTAGTTAGAATTGAATATCTTTACAATATTACTTTTCTAGGAATGTGGTTGTTTCCTTAGACGCTTTTCTTAATTTTGTTTCTATGAAAAGGAGAGGCGTCAATTTAATCGTGTTATTTGTGAGGTCAAATAGAATAAAATTTGTTTGAAATAAAAAAGAGGTAAAATTTATTACATTTTAATTCTTTTTAAAATGTTATTTTTCTACGAATGGTGTCTTCTTGAGATATTTCCATAGTTTGTTTCTATCAGTACGACAGAGGTGAGGAAGTGTTAAATTTGTGAGATCAAGTAGAATTAGTTGATTAATTAGTTGATTGATGATGTAAAAGCACCAAAACTATAATAAAATGTACAATATCAATGATATATAAAAACATCTTAAACTTTTGAATATCTACTCGTCGCTACGATATTCATTCCAGTTCGCCGTCTGACACTAGAACTAAAGCAAAGTGGCTGTTGGAAACAATATATCCATCACCAGTAAGCAGTAAGTAGAAAACAACAGTCTTCGCATAAAATCCCTTGAAAACTACAAACAACCAGGCTTTATTCCAAGGGTTTTCAATTCAGAATCCCTAACAACAGATGCTTCGAAGAGGAAAATGTACAAAAATTTCAACTACAGTTATTAGATAAAGAGCTCTAGAAAGCAAGAAATGATCTCAAAATATTGGAAGACACTCTCAGTGAAAAGTGCCTCCAGCTCAAACTAGAACACCCAGAAAATACGAACTTTCCGTTGTGTTGTGTACCCACAATGCAAGGATCACTACCCGGAGAGAACAGCGAATAACACATATTAAGAAATCAAAAGAACTCTCTGATGAAAAGGAACGACCACTTTTCAATGTTTAGATTATCATGGTTTTATGTGGGTTAGAAACACCTCCGCCCAAATACGTAATGGAGACACTGTCCCTTGGACCGAAGAATGCCGTTCTCGATCGTTTTGAGCCAAAAAACATTCTGGCGGAAGTGGATGGATTGCTATACCACTGTAAAACTGTTGACGTCCCAGACGAAACAATCACAGATATAAATGTTAAAACACTACCCTATTTCAAGAAATGTAAAAACATGAATATATCAAGAAACATCCAAATGACTAAGAAATATCTGAAAGAAAATGATATACTCGTAATTTCATTCAATAAGGGTGTTGGAATCTGCGTGATGAAGAAAGATGCATACAATGAAAAAATACATCAGATTATTAAATTTCCTTAATTCGAAAAATATGTGAAACTTATAAGGAAGGGTGCAATTTACCCAATTTTAAAAGAGGAAGAAAGAATACGTGACACCTTAAACAATTACTTTAGGGAAAATTGTTGAAAATTGATGAAAATTGATGAAACATTATAAGGGAAGATAAAACCAAGAGGCAGTCAACTGGCACACCTATATGGCCTTACCAAAGTTCACAAGAAAATCATCCCTGTTAGGCCAGCTCTATCAATGCCGGGCCAAGCTTACCATAAAGTTGCAGAATATGTGGCAGAGTGCCTTTCTATAGTCCCAGAATGTTAAATCAATGCATCTACAAAACTAATTTGTGATAGTTTGAGAACTGTTATTGTTTAGAAAGACAAGGAGATCATACGTTTCAAGGTAGTTTTCCTCTGTACAAATGTACCGGTCATGGAGGCCATCACTGATATATTTTTTGCCCTAACTGGAAACCACAGACCAAATTTTGATAAAGACACATTTATCACTTTGGCAAAGATAGCATCATGTGATGTCATCATGTCCACACATTGATGGTATTCATCTTTGTATTTATTCCAATTGATTGTCATTATACATGATCCCATTATGATAGTAAAACTAACTTTTGTTTTTTACAGATAAAATACTGAAGATGGGTGTCAATACACGAAATTAAAAAAACCTCTTTGTTGGCTTCAATTTTTGAATAGGAGATATATAAAAAGTTAATATAATTAAAATTTAAGCAATATCTGAAACAAGATGATAAAAAAATAACCGGTTTATGCTTTTTGCCATAAATGTCACATTTGTATAAAAATACCATCCTCTGAAGAAATTTTTTTTTTCCAATTGAAAAACATATAAATTTTAATGAAATAAGATCCGCCTTTTTGAATGTTCCCACCTGTTAGCAAGTGAGTATATACATACCGATGAAAAGTGGACAAACGTCGTATCCATACAAGATAAATGCAAAACAGTCTGGCTTATAGAATTATTAATAGATCTCTATTGCATATTATTGAAAGGATTGGTGGGAAATGTAATTAAACCTACTTTTTTGTTTACTTCTCAATATAAATGACAAGCTGAACCAAAATACAGCTTTCTTCAATTACAAAAGTTGTATTATTTAAGTAGACATTTCCATTACAATGATAACGACAAATTGTAATAAGGTTATGCAATGCTGCAAACGGTATTCGAGAAATTAAATGTCTTAGAATCTATCCCAGGCTATGAAAAATATATCTTTGTTGAGGTAAGAATAACTTTACTTAATCGATGCATGAGTTTTCTTTAATTATATAAAATTTAGTTTACAATTTTAGTGGTAGTGCACACATACACCCATTTATATATATATTTATATTCATGTTTATCATACATATATAATTCATATTTATTTCATTGTCTTTATTTACAGATACCTCTTTCTCTCATGCTGCATTATCACTTAGGGTGTTGATAGTTTTCGTTGTTATGAAATGAATTTAATACCTGAACAAATAAAGGGTGCATTTTTCCTTTGGCGTAAGGCTCTGGTTTCTTTTCTTTATAGGCGGCTCCTCTGGATCTTATATACTTAAGACATCTTTAAGTTCAACATAGTCATTAAATGAATCATACTCTAGTACAAATTTTTTATGTTTTGAAATACATAGATAATGTTTTACTTTCAATTATTTCAGGGTTTTGTCTAAATTGATGTTTTAATAAGAATTGTTCGTTTTGTAACTCAAAATCAATGGAATTTTTCACTTTACAGTATTAAAATAATTTTATTACCATTGTGCTTCTCCAATACTTTTATCCAAGTTAAGGCTTATTTGATTACCGACTTTATTTTGTTTTGTGTTTCTTTCCTTGTTGCATTATCTTTGTTGTGGTCACTCTTTGGTTTCTTCTGTTGATCAGATTTTTGAAAGGTGATTTTGTTTTTCTGACTTTTCTCTCCTAACGCAATCTAATCCTCTTTAATAGTTTAATTCCAGATAAGACGAACAGTACATTTTTGTTTCAAAGTGTTTACTAGCTTTTGATTATTTGGTTCTTTGTCAAACTTGTTGTTATTGTTGATCTGTTAAAAGCTTCTATAATCTGTAGCCACCTTTTCTTTATAACTTTGTTGTTGTTTCTCTGAATAAGTTTTTTACATATTGTGTTTTTTTGTTGTCACTTCATTTTCCAACTGTAGTGACACAACTTGACAGTTCAGTACATCTTCATTATTTAAAGTTATCTTCTTTCTACATAAAAGTCTTACGTAACAGATAAATACTATCTGTCTTTTAAAAATAATTCCCAATGCAAATTTTAGTATTTTCAGTTGGTCCTGTCCTTAAATGAAATCAGTAGTCACAATATCATTGTCATGAAAACTGGCTAGGAGTAAATAAAGTTATTTAAGTTAATAAGTACTTAATAACTCTCTTTGTTTTTATTTTTATTTCAGTTTTATTTCAGTTTTTATAGTATCAAACAAAAATGATAGCAATAGTCAAGACTGCCTCTTTCATACTAAGTCTTAATTTGGGTGAATACATACATTTTTTGGTTCGCATAGTCAATTTAGGTATAAGGGGACATTTTAACATTTCGGTATTATATTCTGTATCCTATATTACTATAGGTCCAATGGTACTTGTTATGTTGATTGAGGTTAACCAAAGTTTAACTTGTGTAGACAAGATACAAGACAAGACATATATATATATATATATATATTTATATGTCTGGTCTTGTGCCTATCATTCACGCAGATATATACGTGAATGATAGCAATTCATTGCTAATAAAGGATATAATTTATCATTGCATCCTGTATTATCTTCAAAGACATAGAGCATTCTACATGATTGTTCGTTATACACATGTTGAATGCTCTATATCTAAACTAAAAAAATAAAATAACTGATATTTTTCATCACTCTAATTTTTTCCATAATAATTGATAAAACGAGTCATTAGAATGTAGTTTAATATGTAGCATTTTTTATTTAATACTTATAAAAGCTTACATTCTTCATACTTATATTTCTAATATCTGTTTGATTTGTTTTAGATACAAGAAGTAACAGTTAACGAAACATCTTTACTGACGTCGAAAGAGTTGCAAAATGTACGGAGCTCTATCAAATGAGGCACCAAGTACCAGAACACGAAAGGTACCTCCTGGATCTTCTAAAAGTACTAATTTTTCAGAAAGTGCCCTATTTACTAAACCATCGATAAGAAAAAAGCCACAAAGATCAAGTTCATTATCAACAAGTGCTAAGCACACTCCGAAAAGAAATGTATTTACAGATATTGCTTCTAAAAATAACGATTTTATGAAGCACAAATACTGTCATAGTGAAAGTAAAGGCACTTATTTTGGAAGCAATTTTTCCACCAGTTCTTCAATAATGTCTAACACTTTAAGTAGTACTAGTTATAATTTATCATCGCCCTCTAATTTTAAACAGATAAACAAAGCACAAACGGATCGTGGTAAAAGTGAACTTTCCCATTTTGGGGAAAGCTTGCCAGACTACAGTTCCAACAAGACCTTACGTGTTGATAGCGGTGAATGCGTTCTTGGCTCTACAATTGAAAGTAAATTTTCAAATCTTACTGCATCTTCCTTTACCGATTCGATAATACCTTCCAGAAAGTTGTCATTTGAAGATGCTTCAAATGGTGGAATACGTGTAAGAAAAATGTCAGATGAACATATCAAATCGGGGCAAAGACGAGCAGAAAATAAAAAAGTTGTTACATTTTATAAAGAACTAAATGGGATGTACCCAGAACTTAGACTTATAATATCACCTAATCGGTTTAAGTCAATGGCAGCTCTTATTGGTGATTTAGGCAAGGTCTTAAGGTTAGAGAAGGAAAACACAATAATTGATCTACGAGGAAATACTGTTTACAATATTGAAGATCTCCAGGATGGAGGTGCCTATTTCTTTACTAATAGACAAATGCCATCAATTACTGCCCACAAACAAGAAAAAAATCTTTCCTCAAATAGATCACGACAGGGATTTGGGAATAACAAAAAGCCAGCAGAGGATTTAAGTCGCTCAATAACAAGACAAAAGCCGTTTCTCAACAAAGAAAAGTTCCACCGTCAAAGGGTGATCAAAATAGTCACAAGTGAGGATTCGACAACCGAATGGTCCTATTTGTTGGACGAGGCTATCATTGGAAGCTTCGTAAAGCTTCTTCAGGAGCTAAATGCCCTAATTAAACCTAAAAAGGGGAAGGTTCAATATCTGTGCAATAAAAAGGGGAGACAGGTAACATTTTTTTTTTCATGTTTTTATCACTTAACCCTAAACATCTTAATTTAAGAGAAAATCTTGAATTTTAGAAATAAAACGGTGTAGATGATGTTTGTTCATATGTTATCAAAAGTAGTATGATCAAAAGTCATGGAAAACGAAAGTTAACATCCACACCGTCTATTTTTGTTTAATTTTTTGTTTAACTCTACCTCAAAAAAATTTTAACTTTCAATTTTTAACCAAATTGATTTAATCTAAATTATAAATGACTACAAATGCATTTTTCACACCTCTTATTCATTTTAATTATTCGTATTATTCTTGATTAGATGATAAATCTTATAGACACAAACTAAAAATAAATAAGGGTTAATAAATATTCAAAAATAGATTTTATTCATGAACTAATATTTGTTCTTTTTAAAGCAATCATGGTTTCAACAAAGTAGTTCAAACTTGAATCTAATCTGAATTATCTTTCAGGTTCTCCAAGGTTTGGAAATACTCTTTGCTTAAGAACCTTTTCCCTGTCAGATTTTGTACATAGCGTTTTTCTTTTTTATCGGCTGATAGTGTTAACGTTGAAATGTCAGGAAAACTACTCTATGCTTTTTTGTTGAAAAGAGATTTCTAAGCATGTCAATCCATTTTAATATAATTAAGGACTTTTAAAATTTCCAATTCCAAGCATTGTGTGATGTGAAGTTGGTTTATTTTGAAATGCAATAAAATAATATAAAGAGCTTTCTTCTGAATTCAATACAATCTTTCTGTCTTTTAATCGATGAGAAACAAAAAAGAAACCCCACTGAAACAAGCATCTGAAGAAAAGTTGAAAAAACAAGAGAAAGAGAATGACCTAAGAAAAATTGAATTTACACAATTGTCTACCACCATTACTTCACGTAAAAAAGACTGTATTGGTTGTATTTTAATCTGAGACTAAATGATGTGATACGAAATTTTTAAAATTTCTTAAAAATTAAGAAATGAAAATTTTTTTCCAAAAGGAGTCAAGTATCAAAGAGTGATATAATATATTTTCCTGACCTTATATTTTAAAATCTCATTTATTTAAGAGTTTCAAGATACTAAAAGAGCAGTTGTTTTGCCATCTAAATACTACACTATATCCCAACCAACACCACAAAATTACTATATTATAACTTACTACACTACAGTTTCCTACATGGTTACCTTCAATGGGTGTCATTCTCGTCTTCATCATTTCTAATCTTGTAAATGCAACTGAAAGCCTTTGCTCTTTAATTTTTATTGTTTTTCAATTCCTATTGTTCTCTCAGTATTGTAGTCCAGTATTGTTTACGTTTTAGTACAGTTTATTTTGGTTACTGCACCGTAAAACAACTATTATGTGTAGCTCCATTAGGAACCTTAAGTAGCGCTCTCATTTGGAGACCCACCTTGGACACTTGTTCGTAGCATGTTATTGTTTTTAGTGACTGAAAGTAACAGAAAACAAACCTTACCGTAATGTTGCAGGACAAATATAAAACAACAGCGCAAGTGGGGTGCTACTATTGGTTGAGACTTGGGTTGATACGATAGACGTGTAGAAAAAGTGATCTTGGACAATCGTAATGCTACCGTGTACAACAAAATTACCATCAGAACAGAAAATTAAATATTGAAACACTCTTATATTGAAACGATGTACACCTTCTTTCATATTGGAAATCAAGCTTTTACAACGGATAAAAATTATTCAACAGAAGAAAAGGAAGCTCTTATTATCGAAGTGAGCAAATGTGAAGAGAACTATGATTTACATTAAGACCAACTGAGAGGAAAAATGCATTTGGGTGTCCATAGAAATTGTTCGACCCATTTTCGTTCGACCATTCAGAAAACTGCTATTCAACCTCTAATGATTAATAAAGATCAAATGCAGCCCGAATTGCAATGAAAGTATGGAACAGGCTGCATCTACATTCAATAATCAACAAACATTAGTCAAATAAATAATTGTTTAAAGAACTCGTCACAGTTTTCACCTGTGTCATACAGAAATTGACATTATACCAAAGTTTGAATTTAAGGAAAACGGAAATTAAATGGTCTCAGAACTAAATGATTCAGCTAGAATAAAATATGGATGACCATTTTAAGGTTCTTGCAGTTTAGAATAGTTGTTCTCCACAATTCAAAAATCTTGTAAATTGATTCAATAAATTTTTAGATGTCAATTATATTTATGCTCGTCAAGATTATTCAATTGAAGCCAAGGAAAGTAAGAAATATCCTCTGGAAAAGAGATTACATGTTAGTTATCATCGGTGGAAATATCATCTAATTTATTCATTTCAGTGACATACATTTGCACAAACAATTTAAAGCAGAGTATTGCAGAACAGAGAAATCAAATATGTTGAAAAAGTGAATTAGAGCTCCATGAAAGTCATTGTGTATCACAAACGCTTTCGATAATTCTTAGGACTATGAAATGCCAGACCTACTTGTAAACCTTATTGGGGCCATCAGTGCAAATATTGTGAAGGAATTATGTCAAAATCCTGCATTAATACTATTCAGAGTGTGTTAACGATTTTGATTCCACCGAATGCAGTGAAGCAAACCAACAATATTGATCACTTTAAACTTTCTGATAGTGAAGAAAGGAAGTGAGGAAAGAGCGTAGGAGGATAAAAGATCAGTCCGGTCAGTCTTAAGATATATCCTTAGAGATTTTATAAAGAGAGACCAGAGCATTGTCAATCAAATACCATGATAAAAAAGAGCAATTTCAGTTGTTGGAATCAACAGTGACAGTGAGGGCAAAGAAAACCAAAAATCCCTTGGAAAATGACAAATTGTATTTGAAAAGAATGAGACCTCTGCATCTTGCTTGCNCACCGAATGCAGTGAAGCAAACCAACAATATTGATCACTTTAAACTTTCTGATAGTGAAGAAAGGAAGTGAGGAAAGAGCGTAGGAGGATAAAAGATCAGTCCGGTCAGTCTTAAGATATATCCTTAGAGATTTTATAAAGAGAGACCAGAGCATTGTCAATCAAATACCATGATAAAAAAGAGCAATTTCAGTTGTTGGAATCAACAGTGACAGTGAGGGTAAAGAAAACCAAAAATCCCTTGGAAAATGACAAATTGTATTTGAAAAGAATGAGACCTCTGCATCTTGCTTGCCATTTTCAAACTAATTTGTAACAACTCTCAGGAAAGCTTAGCGACCTAGAAAGAAGCAAATATAGTGTATTAAGATACCTGACCTGCCGAGTGAGAGAGTGAGTGAGTGAGTGTGTGAGAGCGAGAGCGAGAGAGAGAGAGAGAGAGAGAGAGAGAGAGAGAGTCTAAAGACTTAAAGACTATATCTTCTAGAGTTATATTTTACATACATTTTTGTACACTTCATTTGGGTTATGAATCACTGTTTCCAGGAAAAAATGCTACAGGAAAATTTTTTTACCATTTCGTCGAGGTAGAATAAATTATACTGTATGATATAGTAAGAAAGTTAGATTAAAATAAAATTATTAATATTTGCTCTTCTATTCATGGAAATCTTATTCTTCTAATACCTGATGTCAAATGAAGTTTTTCCAGAGCTTGTGTTGTCTTTAGAGAAGTGCTTGTCAATTAAGGTTAGAAATCTGTGTCTGATTCTGGGCATTTTACTGTATGGTGGGTTGTACCAAAGTGTATTGTTACGTTGTTTGTTTCTTTGTCTGGTAGTCATGGTTGGTTAACAATGTAGAGTGTTTTGGGATCCGCTGTCGCCAAGTGCTTGCTGTTTGATATGGAAGTGCTGATTGGTTGAAAAATGCTTTGTCGATATTAGAGTGATGAAATTCGTTTGTTGATATCATCTAGTACGTTTTCTGTAGTTATTGGTCGGTGTGAAGTGCTTGCAGGTGTCGTTGCGCAGGTCGAGAATGATGTCAAGAAAGTTTATGATCTGTTTATTGGATTTTATTGTGATGCGATGTCCATTATGGTTGAAAATATGGCATATTTCTTTCTTGATGATGTTAGTCTTGGAGTTGTGTTTGAATTAGCAAGTATGTCGTCTCGGTACAGCCCTATTTTGATGTTTAGAAGTTATAGTTGTGAAAGAAAGAAGCTTCCAACCAAGTCGTATGTTTCGGTGCCGTCGTAATATATTGCATAGACACGATAAATTTGGTGCCTTTGAGAAAAAACACGAAAGAGGGACTTCATAATTCGTTCCAAATTTATACTTGTTAAGTACTCTTCCACAATTCAAAATGAAAAGATTCAACATTAGCTATTTCACAAAGAATATTGATTATAAAAGGGCTATATATAACCCCTCATCAAAAATACAGAACAGTTTCTTTGCAGAATGAGTTGGTTTGTTTATATATAATACATGATAGATATGTCTATCTATCTATCTATCTATCTATCTATCTATCTATCTATCCATCTATCTATCTATCCATCTCTCTATCCATCTATCTATCTATCTATCTATCTATCTATCTATCTCTATATCCATCTATCTATCTATCTATCTATCTATCTATCCATCCATCTATCTATCCATCCATCTATCTATCTATCCATCTATCTATCTATCTATCTATCTATCTATCTATCTATCTATCTATNTCTCGGTACAGCCCTATTTTGATGTTTAGAAGTTATAGTTGTGAAAGAAAGAAGCTTCCAACCAAGTCGTATGTTTCGGTGCCGTCGTAATATATTGCATAGACACGATAAATTTGGTGCCTTTGAGAAAAAACACGAAAGAGGGACTTCATAATTCGTTCCAAATTTATACTTGTTAAGTACTCTTCCACAATTCAAAATGAAAAGATTCAACATTAGCTATTTCACAAAGAATATTGATTATAAAAGGGCTATATATAACCCCTCATCAAAAATACAGAACAGTTTCTTTGCAGAATGAGTTGGTTTGTTTATATATAATACATGATATATATGTCTATCTATCTATCTATCTATCTATCTATCCATCTCTCTATCCATCTATCTATCTATCTATCTATCTATCTCTATATCCATCTATCTATCTATCTATCTATCTATCTATCTATCTATCTATCCATCCATCTATCTATCCATCTATCTATCTATCTATCCATCTATCTATCTATCTATCTATCTATCTATCTATCTATCTATCTATCTATCTATCTATATGTATCAAGTATATTCGAGATAAAACAAGCCAAAAGTATTGTAAATATAAAGTAAAATGAAATACTTCATACTTGTACCTTTTCTGATTATTCGACCACAAGTAGAGAAATTGATAATAAAATAATTTTTATTAATATTTCTATTAATAAAAATTATTTTATTAATAATGTTTTTACTTTATCTTTCTTTTCTATTTATAGTTGGCATATTTTATTAAAAATGGATGAATGGTGGATTACAAAACAATAGGGCTAATGCCAAATAATGCTTAGTTAAAGAGGTTTGAAATTTTTTGAAGAACCAAGAGTATTTGTGTTGTGTGCAAATGTGTCTATTCTTACCCACATCTTTAATATTTGGAGCTTAAAATCCTACTTAAATTTCTTTTTCATTTAGATTAAAAGCATACCACAGTTATTTTACACGAATGATGTAGTAGTTGCGGTTATAAACAAAACTGTTGATGAGGGAGAATTCGACACTTTATCTTCCTCATCCATGGAGAAAATTCAATCTTTCGAAGATACAATTCAATCTGGCAGAGAGGGAGGGTTAAAGCAAATAAATCTATTTAATATAAAAGGTATGAAGAAATCATCCAACTGAAAAATTAAGAATAAAATTTGTTTCTTGATCTTTAACCTTTTTTTTAAAGTTTTTTTTCACTTACTGTAAAAAATAGTAGTTAAAAGAGAAATACTGGTGTTTAACTGATGTTTAGGCTATATGATTACAGGTATTGGAATACATAATGCAAATGAGATTTTTATTGAGAAGGTAATCGTTGGATTTGATGGTATTACAGCTATGGTAGAGTTAAGAATTTTTAAACATTCAGAACAATTCGACACAATTCTCTAATTCAGTTCCTTTTTTTATATGTTACCAAATACATAAAACATGCAAAACAAGAATTGAAATACAAGAAATGGGCAAAATAAGGAAACTTTGCAAAACACACTACAAGAACCAATGCAATACTTAAGTGATGTAGAAAGTTGCATATTATTCGTTACAATTTTTACATAGGACAGCAGTAAAAATGAATCAAATGAATGGATTAATAACAATAAAAAGGGGTTTTCAGCCTTTGATACTGCGATGCACATTTTCTCAGATAATGCAAAAAACTGTTTCTGATTCAATTAATCTTTCAGAACAAGATAATCGTAGATGGTTCTTGATAAATTTTAAGAATTTGCCAAAAAACACGTTAAAATAAAACATTAAAGAAACAAACTTTTTCAAAAAAAAGTAAAAAGAAAATAATACTTTGACAATTTTCTAACAAAACTAAAATTATGAAGAAAAAAACTGTAGTATTGGATTGAAGATGATTGTTTAAAAGTTGGCTTCCAGACAGTGATATTATTAGTGAACAAAGAAGAGAAAAATCTTCAATTAGTCGAGAACGCAATATTAGCAAAAGTTATTGAAATATGTTTTTCCGAAGAAACCACCAAAATATCATCAGTACAACATAAAGAAAGCAATGGATGACAACTTTCCCGTTTTTTGTAAGGTTTAAATAGACTTTTCCCTTATTCCTGTGTTATAGTCAATCCAGCCCCAATTTTTGTCTCCAAAAGTCTAATTTTAAACATATTACTACAATAAACTCTGATACTGAAAACGAAAAAACCTGTACAATATCACTAATCTAAGCAAATTTTTTAGTACAAAATATAAATGCATACAATAAAATTCAGTTTAATAGAGATTGTTATCTTTTATTGTTGTTCTTACTGTCTACCTACTTTTGGATCAGTATTTGAAATTTCTGGTGTGAAGTAACAATCAATGTCATCCTTATGGTTAGGGATTTCCTGCTGAGTCAAATACATGCTGTTGTTTTTTCAAAGCAATTTCAGATCACAACGCTGAAAAACATCCATGCGATTGTAGTTAGTATCTAGTATTCTGGTGGGTATAATAAGCCCTTTATTAACTAAATACAAGAGGTAGAAAATGTCATTTTTTTCAGAAGACCACCCACTCATTTTCAAAAACTAAACTTTTATTGAAGTACCCTTTGAAACTTTAATTAGTGTTCTTCTTAAGTTAAAAGACCATATCTTCTGTGCATGAGATTGAGGGTCAGACAGATATGTAGTGGTCTCCATCTCGAAAAGGTCAGCAAATCATGTTTTCATGCCATTTTAGATTGCAGAACAATTTTGATGAAAATATTTACAACATTATGTTTAAAATATTCATTCACGGGTATCTTGGATTCAACTCTTGTAATCTTTAATTAAACAGATGAGAGTTCTTGTTCCTTTTCATGCTAATGCTTGTTAGCCATAGCCTCTTAAATTTCATTGAGAACCCAACTTAAAGGACTGAATGTCTTTCTATGGTCAAATAGTTTGATCCCCTTCATAGTCACAATTAGCTATTATTATTATTATCATTATTATTATTATATACGAATTTTTTTACAGGATGTATCTACAGTCATATCATATATACACTATGTACATATATATACCGTTATCACAGATGTCCTGTTCAAAAAACAAACAAACAAACAAACAAAAAGTCATTTATTACTTAAAACTCGCTAAAAATAAAAAATAAAACTAAAAGAGCTTCGATTGGCAGAAGAAACTAAAATATGCTGTTTAAAGCTCACTTCCATAAATAGGGATGCAAATCGACATTAATGAATAAAGGCTAAAACCGCATCACGTAGAATTAAGTGTCACGGAAGCCCCAGGCAATCGTAGGACGTTTCTAGGATATCACGTAGACTTCGTGGAAAGTTCAACCTGAATCGTATCAATGAGACCATAACATTACTTAGGCTTACAAAGTGTCAGAGATACCCTAGAGATCCTAGATATTTTTGGACGTCTTCTAGGATATCTCTGAGACTTTCTGTTAGGGTAATATTATGTTCTGCCTAACATTATCTGACAACAGAAATCATACCATAAAATTGGTTTGATGTGTGCTATATAAATTAATGCATACATACTAGATATATGGATAAGGGAATATTATGAACGTAATTAGACTCATCCGTATTCGCTGTGTTTAGTCTTCTGGATAAGTATATTTACTATGGAGAGGCCAGGGGTTAGACTGTCGTCGCAACGAAGTAATCCAAGACCTTCTATAGACCCTGGTGCTTGGGTACCAGTCAGGGGTGTCACAGAAGGGCATTTTGTATAGGACATAATTTGCTCAATTAGTTAACCCAGTGCATACGTCATAAATACATAGATATTGCTAAACTCGATACAATACTACTACAATGTCTTATAAACGTGATAGGAACAAGATTATAATAAATGGATGGCTTAAGAAATCTATGATATATTCTATTATTTCAAATAATCTTACAAAGGTCTAAAAAGACAAAAATTTACAGTTAATTTCCTACTTCATTTTCTAAGATTAACGAATAAAACACTTTCTATTTCAAAAAATTAACTGGATAGCATAAACATTGTTGATATGGGGTGTGAACTTTCTTTCTTTAAGTTATGTAACCTTTATGTCATCAGACTGCGAGATATTTTCTTTAAAAAAAGTATATTTTGGCAACAAAAGAATGAAGCAATGATGTATAACAAAAAATAAAAAGACATAGCATTAAAGCAGTAGAAATTCATGCTCTTACAAATGTTAGTAGCATCGACAAAAGTGCTCCAAAAACACAATGTATCATAATGGTAAAAGTAATATAATTTTTAAAGTTGAATAAATTAATCCATTTTTGTAAGGTCTTTCACCAGAAAGTTGTGGCTTCTTCTCTGTGGTTTCATGCTATCCCATAAAACATTGTTATTATAATAAATTATAAGATATATTCATGGGAATTCATCTTTTGGGGTAAATATTATACATCTAAAGTATTTTCGTCAATTAACAAAAGAAAAATATCACTATTGGCCACATGTTTAGGAGTCATCTCTTAGAAATGACCTTTTGATTGGATCAATATTAAAAAAAAAACAGAGAGAGAAAGATTCGTTTAAGTGATAACACTAAAGATAAGCTTTGCAGATGTTTAGCACTGGTGAGAAGAAAGAGTCACTGCTCTTTATGTTGAAATTTATTTTTATGCATAAAAACAGTAATGAGCTTTATTTAAAATTATTGACAGGTATATATATATATATAGGTTTGCTATAGAAAACGTCAGTGTACATGAAGGGACATTACCACAAATGAAAGCTGCTATGAAATACAAAATCAAAGGCAAAACAGTTTGAAATAAATACATTTAGATCGAGTTAGAATGAAAAACGTTTTCATGGCCAATACTTAACCTGCACCAAAAAAGCTGATACAAAAACAGCACAAATTTATCAGTGATACATTGAAACTTAAAACGCAATAATAAAGGTTTCACACATTAAAAAATAAGACCAATCTATTCCCACAAGTAATTTTTGAAAGAATATTGCAAAGAGAAGTAATGATTCAAGGAGCAAAATTTGTGATACATACTTTGAAACGAAATATCATCTTACCATAACTCGTCCAATCCTTGCTTCAAATCAAAATAAAAACCAAAACAACAGAGTAGACCAATACATAATCTAGAGAATTTACCAGTTCTGTGGTGACACAGATGGTAAGATCATCTCTCTGTAAGTGTGAAAGGTATTAAAAACATTTTTGAACTTTATGATACGCACAAAAAAGATCAAAGACAATCAAGGTCAACAGAACAGATGTAAAGGCTACAAAGCCTATAAACTCCGCTATTTAACAGACATGGCTGCGCCTAATATAATAGTTTTTGTTACCTTTATAATGACGAAGTACCATACAAAGCAAAGAGTCACAAAGTAAATAAAGCAATACAAAGAAAAAGAAGAAAAAGACAAGAGATGAGTTGACTTTAAACCAAAACAGTTTAAACAAGCTGGAGAATTCCAAAACATTGTTGTTGAAGGACAAAACTACATTTATAGAAAGATTTATTTTGATAAGGAGCAAAAACGGCTTGAGGATAAAGACGTTGAAAGAAACGAGTTACACAACCTACAACAAACTGAGATTGTACCAATGAGGAAAGCTCACTACAACATTTCTTGTGATAATGGCTATAGAAAAGACTGAGCTAAGTCACATTCCGTCTATTAGAAAAAATATATGCTCAATAGCATTATACAAAGGGTAAACCTTTTCAGAAGCAGATGCAAAAAGATTGAATATAGGAACCCAAAAGAAAGAAAGAAAATGACAAACCAAGAATCCTCATTGATAAACGTTTCGGAAGAGGACGAGCAACCTCAACAGGGTTAATATCAGAGAGACGTTCCATGAATATTGGAAGAAAAGGACACTGTTAAAATATATGACAAACCATCCAACTACAAGTCATGAAAATTGCCACAATACCAGTAACTGCAGGAGAGCTAGATGCAATAATAAAGGAAACCAAGAGTTCACTGAAAATACCTAAAAAGCCGTGCTTATAATCTAGGAGTTGAAAATTAAAAATGATGCTTTTCTTAAAATATGTAATGCTTCTAGTACAAACATGCATCATTTATAACCATTCTTTTTGGCCCTTATTTTAGGCTCCTCCTCCTCATGTGCCGTGTCCTTGCAGAACGTAGGCGGTCATGCTTCTCCACAGGATCCTATTCTTGGTCTTCTCCAGCATTTCCTTCTCGCTGACTCCGGTCCATGTTGACAAACTTTTCATGAATGTTGTTCTTTGTCTTCCTCTTCCTCTTTTACCGCAAATTTTACCAGTAACAGCCAAATTTTCCAAGCCTTCTTTTCTCATTACTTGTCCTAGGCACGCCCGTTGTCTC
>RDPX01000603.1:23777-35590 GCA_003991215.1 Morbakka virulenta | reverse complement strand
ATGAAACAGAAATAGAGATCTTGCTGCATTTCTATGGCTCTTTCTGATATCATTCTCATAATGAAAATGGCATTCTGGGTACCTGCATCTTGAACGAAGCCAAATTGTTGTTTGCCTATTTCTGGTTTGGTTGCTTTTCTTGTTCTTGCCATGATGACACGCATAAAGATTTTGGTTACATGACTTATGAGGCTGATAGTTCTATGGAGCTCGCATTCTGTTGCTCCCGGCTTTTTAGGTAAAGCAATAAAAATTGATTTTGACATATCTGGTGGAATTGCACCGCTGTCATAGATTTCGTTGACAAGTTCTGTTACTTTGTCAATTCCAAACTCCTCGAGTGCTTGGATCATTTCAATGCAGATGTTGTCTGGTCCTGCAGCTTTGTTTCTTTTCATCTTGGTAATGGCAGCTTTGACTTCGCTCTTCAGAATCTTCGGGCCTTCTATAGGTTTTCTGATGTTGGGTTTTTCTCCTCTTTCATCCAAGAACAGTTCATCAATGTATTCTGCCCATCGATCCATGATTTCATCTTTTTCCATCAGCAGAGATCCATCTCTGGCTTGAATACATACGCTGATTTTAGGCTAAGTTACATTAAAACCACCGTTTACATGCATTCTCACAATGTAATTAGAGCTGAAGACGTTTATTGAAACTACGTAAAATATGTACCCAGCAATACCAGAAAAAAAAGTTATTCAATAATTATTACGGATATACTTATTAGGCTCTCCAAAACCACAAAACCAAATCAAAAACAAAAAGGCTTATTGGATGAAATCTACTCCAATGATGCTAAGAAAGATCTTGGTTTTTCCTGAAAAATCACCCACTCAATCACAAAGGGAGAACTCCTAGGCAACGTATTATTAAAAGCCAGCTTTAAGTAAGATACCCAAGGAGTTGTTCCTTTGTGGGTAATTTTACAGCAAAAACCAAGATCTTTCTTAGATCTTTCATTGATGAAAGATCTAAGAAAGAAGTTCATTGATGACAGATTCCGGAATAAATCTGTTATC
Source organism: Morbakka virulenta (assembly GCA_003991215.1). Lineage (NCBI taxonomy): Eukaryota > Metazoa > Cnidaria > Cubozoa > Carybdeida > Carukiidae > Morbakka > Morbakka virulenta. Next base: position 34,568 of record RDPX01000603.1, on the reverse strand, counting down.
AGTGAACTTCCTGATATTTTTAAAACTGATGAAAACCTCCCCAATGTTACTTTTAATCTCGATGACCCTAATAGAAACAAGATCCATGAGGATGTTGTTTGTAATTTTTCAATATTGTTTCATCGGATAGAAAATACTATGTAAGTGATTTACTAGAATGTGAATGTCACAACTCACAATTCTGTAATGGACATCACAAGCACATTGTCACTGGTGACCTGAGGATTATTGAAAATTACAAACTTAGCAAACTTACCTCTAAAGGTCCAAATTACCGCAAACCGCGCTTCATGAATTTGAAAAAATGTCATGACGCTATTGGTTTCGATATGGAGGAATTTATAGAAAAGACATCATCAATGTTAAGGCTTAAAAATCAGTAATAAAAACCATGGGAAGATAAGGTAATAAGTCTAATTGAAGATAAGATCTCTTACTTTAGTAATAAGATTAAAGCATCTATTATAAAATCAAGGTTAAAAGATCCTAATGTCGTTGATTATCTGAAAGAACTACATTTTGAATAGGTGCTCGTACTTATTGACAAAGCTTCCAGCAACGTTGCCATTATTTGTAAGAGATTCTATATTCTTAGATTACTCAAAGACGTAGGCCTAGCTGATAACGTTTCTAACACTTATCAACTTTGTCAAATTCTTGCTAAAAACATCATCAAATTGAACATTAAACTATGTAAATCATACGGGCTAAAAGTCTCCAAAAAAAAATCTATTCTCTTCATTTACTGGACACAGAAAACACCCAAAATGCATTACAATCCACCCAAAAGCGCATTTCATTGCTGCTTCTTCCTCTTGTTCCACAAAGCCATTGAGTCAAATGGTTTCTATTATTTCCAAGAACATTGCAAATCAAATCGAAACTTTTCACTCTAAGAATACTTTTTGTAACAACTATAATGGGTGATTCAAAATGCAAAACCAGTCATTGAGTGCATTAAATAATGGAATAAACATGGAAAAACAAAATCTATTTCTATCTTTGATTTTTGTACACTCTATACAAATCTTCCACATAAAAACCTAATTAAAGTTCTTAATGGCCTTATTGATTTTGTTTTTAATAGTGTACGTAAGACATCTGATGGCAACAGAAAGTTCCTGACTAATTTCTCAGTCATTCTTGTCTCCTGGAAATCTCATTTTCCAACAACATATGGGTATTCTCATGCGTATTGACCCTTCTTCGTTTTGTGCAAACCTACATATATACCATTATGAATCGGAGGTTGTCGCGGCACGATACCGGTTTATAAGTTCAAAAACTGTTTTAGATTTATTGATGACGCATGTAGCATAAATAATTCAGATGAGTTCGAAAATAGCTGTGTTGAAATATAACCAAATATAAATATAACCAAACGAACTTCAACTAAGGTGTGAATTCAAAGGTAGTCATGCTACTTGTCTAGAACTTGATATTACCATTGAAGATTGCTCCTTCATCTACAAATTATTTGACAAACGGGACAACTTCCCATTCTACATCGTGAGAATGACTGATCTTTCTGGTAACATCCCAGAGCACATCTGTTATGGTACAATATCTTCCGAGTTTCTCTTTATTGCACGTGCTTCTCTCCCATATGAAGACTTCAATTTTAAATCAAAGCAGCTTTGTAAAATAATGCTAAATCAAGGTGCTTGTGAAAAGAAAATTCTTAGAATCTTCCACAAACTGTTCAATAGACATCATACTTTTTCTTCTTACCATACACCATCAACAACCATACAAAGAAATCTCATCAAGTAGCTGCAATATCGTTTTTCATAATATTCTCTCCATCATTCTCCTTTTGGAATTTTGCATTTAATATAGATAAACAACAACAAAGTGAGTTGAAGTGGCGCCCTTCACGGAAAGTAGGTAGAATGGCTTGGCAAACCATGCCAGATTTACTTGGTGGCGCGGATGAATAGTGAGTGTTGTCTGTCTGCAATTTATTGACGATTCTTCTACTTTTTAATTTATTTCTGACTTTTTGATCTGTACTCCTCTCTCTTTATCTCTACAACTACTAACATCATTATTATTACTATGGATGTACGAGCTTTATCATTTCATTAGTCGTAAGCTTTTTCCGAGCTACGTTTCGAGAAATACTTCTTCTGTCTTCAGTCATTAACAGTCAGGCATCAACATGGCTTCCTCTGAGTCCATAAAGTTTAGAATTTTCAAGATTATTATTACTGTTTTTTATGATTCGATCCATATTAATATATTAAAATCCCTAAGTTTCATTAAATTCTTGATGATGGCATTTAGCCAATGCTGCTGGTCAGCCACATATTCTCTGTCATTTTGATATTTAATCCCCGAAATGACAAAATGTGGTCATCAACTGATGATTCAAGTTGTTCTATTTACCATCCAAACGCCATATGTATCCTTTTGATTTCTTTTCATTTCATGTCAGAAATTAAGTAGTTCTCTGACCGGAATCTTACTCTCTATTGCAATATTGCAACATACTCTTTGTAATACAAGAAAATATTTTACTATTTCTGTATGTCTGTTTTGTTTGTCTACGTATTTGTTTCTAAACTGTTTATATACCCCCCATTTTTCTAAAATAGTTTTTTGCCAGCATTGTACATCTCTGTTGAGCTATATTCAAAGGTCTCAATTAGGTAGAACATCAGAGAGAGAGAGAGAGAGAGAGAGAGAGAGAGAGAGGGATAGGGAGGGAGGGAGAGAGAATGGAAGAAAAGAGGAAGAGAAAATACCTGGCTGGACTCTTAAGGCGTGGTGAAAAGGAACCCTTTACGTCTTAATACAGATCCATGATACTATCTAATTTTAAAGATATTTGCTTTTTTAGAAAAACATATGTTAGAGAAGAAAGCAATTTTTTCTTGACTTGATGTCGAAGACAATTAGATGGTTCGGGTTTTTTTCAAGCATCCAATACTTTGCTTCCATTTATATTAACTCTATCTTTATATTGAAAAGTGAGGTAATTCATTTATTTAAGCATACTAGCATTTTTCAAACTAAAGAAAACTTAGATCTTACTGTGTAAATTGGCAGCTGTTTATTTTTTATTTTTTTTGGTTTTAAGATGACAACAGAAAAACCTTCCAGAAAAAAGGTAACGAGAAGTACGTGACCACAAATGGAAAAACGTATGTATTTTTCCCTCCTTCACACTGGGATAGTAACCTGCAAAGAAAAGATGAAAAAGTGATAGAAAAAAATTATGAGATTGATTGGATGTATCTTTTTATGATTCTAATTCAAAATTAAATTTTTGTTCTTCATTACTTTTTTTTGTTGTTTCCAATATTTCACTAGGTACTTTGTTACAAAGTGAAAATTCAAATTCAAAATTGAAATCCAAAGAATTTATGTATTGTCCACTTTTTTAGTAAATTATTGCTTATTGCTTTTTTTAAAATTATTTGCTGACCAACAGTACTTCCTTTTCATTATTAATGTAAAATTATATCTTTCACAACAAATAAGATTAGAGATGCTGTAAACACGAGTTTGAGTTTGAAATTTCTCTTTTTATGGCAATTGGTTTTGCATATTTTATACAATCTCCTCCATTTTAGCTGTTGTGCATACATTTCCCCCTTTTTTATACTGGAACTAAACGCTGCAACTCTCAGCGACATTTAATTTCCAGGGAGTTATTTAACATACTGATAGAAGTAATCGAATATTTTCACAACCATCTGGAAAGATCATACTTGTATTATCTTGTTATAACCATTTACCTATTTTCTCTGTTAAGTGGAATACAACATGATCAAACAAAATTCCGAAATGAAAAGATTAAACAAAGATTCTTTTAACAATATGCATTAGCATACTAAGGTAAAATATTGCTTAGACCTCAGTCAACATTCTAACTACCATCTCAATTGGAAATAACAAAGGTGATTAAATACTAAATGAAATTGACTGCATTGACATAGGGAGAAACGTATATACCTAATATTATTGTGGCCAATTAATGATCCTGATGGTATCTTCTTTTCAAGGTACCCTATCCCACTTGATGGTGGCTACCACGGTTTTCCATTCATCTCTTATCATTCTGATGTTTTGAGCAGCTGGCAATCCCCCATCTGTTATCTGCACCAGTTCATCCATGTATTTTACTCTTGGTCTTCCTCTTTCTTGCGCATCTCTCAAAATTTCTACTTAGACATAGCTCTTCGAGCTCTCCATGCCTAATGATATGTCGTACAAAGTGCAACTGCAATTTTCACTACAGACAGAAAGGCTTTTCTTACTCCACCCTGAGCCAACACCTCCTCATTGGTTCTTCTGGCTGTCCAGGAAACTTTCAGCAGTCTTCTGCAACACCACATCTCCATAGCTTCAAGTCTTCTTCCATCATCATTCCGAAGAGTTCACGTCTCACACCCATAGAGCAGTAAGGGCCACACAAAACACTTCACAAATCTCATTCTTTTTGACATTGCAAACTTCTGTCTGTTACCATTCCTCTTACCCTAATAAATGAAGTCTTTGCTAAAATGATCCTCTTCTTATACTACTCTCACATCGTCCATCACTTGTGAATAGACTTCCCAGATAAATGAACTTTTCTGTTTGCTTCATTCATGGTCTTGTTGTTAACTAAGGTAGTAATATGAGGTGAATCCTTCATAGAGACCACCATAAGTTATGTCTTTTTCTCATTGACTTTTAACTCTCTGTTAATACTTACTTGGCAATACCCAGGTTTTGCAGCTTTTCCTCAGAATCTGGTATCAGAACCATACCGTCAGCTTATCTGGAATTATTAAGATTGACTCAGCCAACTTTAATGCCTTCCACCTCACTGACATCTCTTATAATTATTTCGCTATAATAATTTTAAAATATCGGGTAATAAAACACACCCTTGTCGTATTCCACGTTTGATATTTTGAAAATCTGATTCTAGTTTCTCATATTTACCTTTTGTNGAATCCTTCATAGAGACCACCATAAGTTATGTCTTTTTCTCATTGACTTTTAACTCTCTGTTAATACTTACTTGGCAATACCCAGGTTTTGCAGCTTTTCCTCAGAATCTGGTATCAGAACCATACCGTCAGCTTATCTGTAATTATTAAGATTGACTCAGCCAACTTTAATGCCTTCCACCTCACTGACATCTCTTATAATTATTTCGCTATAATAATTTTAAAATATCGGGTAATAAAACACACCCTTGTCGTATTCCACGTTTGATATTTTGAAAATCTGATTCTAGTTTCTCATATTTACCTTTTGTCTTCAATATAAAGCTTTAATCAATTTTAAACTCTTACCTTTAATATCCAATCTCTTGAGCATGTCAAATAGCTTCTAGTGTTGTTCTCTATCAAATGCCTTTTCATAGTCTGTAAAACAAAGATAAAGCTCTTTCTACATTTCTAACGCTCTCTTCATTAACATTCTTGACGAAAAAAAGTTATATTTGTTGTACCTTTACTTTTCACAAAATCAAATTGCTCCATATTAACTTCTGGTATTATTCTACTTCTAATCCTGTTTAATATTGCTCTTGGTATTATCTTAAAAATCTGTTTCATGGTGAAAATCGTTTTGTGTCTATTGCATTCTGCCCGTGTCATATATTTTGTTTGCCAGTTGAGTAACAACATTAATTCCTCCATCTCCACAGCAACATCATCCTCAACTGACTTACCTTTTTTCGTAACATTTAATGCTGTCCTTATTTTTTTCTTGGTTATGTACATGTCTTTATCATCAAAAGCCAAGCTGCTATCATCCGCATCATCGAATAGTTCTTTGATGTATTCACTCCACCTACCTTCTACGTCCTCCGGCTCCATCACAACTGTTCCATCTGCTTTCTTAATTGCCTTAACGGTGATATTTCTTTTGTTACATGTTAGTTGCTTGCCTTTTCATACATTCCCTGCTGATCTCTCATATTCATACCTTCAATTTTACACGATTTAACATGCTTGTCCACCATCACTCCCACACCTCTCTGTGCAGCTTAATCACCCGAATAGATGAAGGCACCCTAACTCAGAGCATCCACGCAGCCAACATCCGGCCATCTCTCTTCGCTCAAACCCAATAGGCTCAGTTTTAGTATTTTCATTTCCTTTTCGACGTTAGCCTTTTAGCTTGTCTGGTACATAGTTTTATCATTCCACGTTGCCAGCTTGATCCCATTTGACATACTTTGTGTTTGGGAGAGGGAGGTAGTCAATTCATGACGATCAAAGGACACCAGACTCCATTCATCATCATCTTGCAGCCTCAGCCGAGATAAAATTCACTACACCTTTCCAGTATACCCTATCGGTCATAGCTGTTAGAAGGTCTTCTTTGGTAATGGCAGTGTCATGCAAATAATGTCTGGAAAGGTGAGCTTTTGAAACCACTTGAGTAATGATGGGTGCCTCTATAATAGAAACGATGACACAAGTTCATCTGAGGCACGTGCACAGTATCCAACAAAATGGACGCATCTCCTTTGGACTAAGGTTGATATCCTAGGTAGATCATCGTATATCATATCAAGAGTTAGATGTTTTTTCCATGAAAGATTTAATACTCTCCTGAGGAGACGGGTATAGCATCCATCTAGGTGGCATTGTTTAGCAGGAAGAGTCCATGTTTCAGATCCGTACAGTATAATGGGTTCGATTAATCCCCAAAAAAATTCTGGTTTTAATCTTACGGTTGAGCTGGGATTTCCAGATCTTATCCGTTTTATTAAATGCAGTCTAAGCCATGCCCTTCATGGTATTAAAATCTTTTGCCCCCACCGTTACTCCTACGACCGAGTAAGACGGCCTGTCCGTAATAAGTGATGGTTTTTCCAGTTCTCTTCTTCGCTGTATTTTAAGTATGGACCTAACCTTTGCCTAAAAAGGCTTCCTGCAAGGCAGCAGCTCAATAATTCTCATTATTGCGTCCCATATCCAGCTCTCCGAATGTTTTAGGTCGCCTGACAGCTTCCCAAGCAAAAAATGTGGTTGAATTAAGCTCTTTCACCTCGGCAAGGTTACATGGACTCTTATCTTAGTGAATGCCAGTTCCTAAAACCCAGAGAGCCTGATGGTATATTATAGTTGTTTTTTAATTACTTTGCTAATTTTTTTGCTCTGAAAGAAAATCTAAAAAATATTTTAAGCCTTGACTTTAGTCAGTCATGGATACAATGGATCTTCAGCCAGAAATAATTTATTTGTTCTCCAATCTGGAATGCTTACCTACAACGTTGGTGCTGCTGTTGTCCTTAATGATCACCTTAATAAGACTCAAAATTTCTATTTAGATAGCAAAACTATGGTTAAAAGGTAATTTGTTTGGTAAAAGCATTGTGCAATTTGTACAATTAATATATAATCAAGCCAACAATGTAATTTTAATAATTTTGCAATATATTTCGAAGTTAATACTTTATCTTCAGGTTACAAAGTAAAAATTCAAAAACAAAAAAACTGCTGAATACAATATTTCTCACCATATATCAACATCTCTCTACAGTATACACAACTAAAGCGAAATGTAACACAGTGAATTCAAATCTTCAATCTTTTTGAACAAACTATGATAATTGAGAAACCTCCCTTGAGGGAATTTATTAACTAGTTAAATTTTTATGACTAATTCGCGGCTTTTGCACTCATCCTTTGTATTTGATGTTGATTTTATTTCCCGAATGAGTAATGCCTCTAATGTCATAAGCTTGTATTCTGACTTAGTCGACTTTGCTATTATTTCTGTATGATTGATTGATAGTTCCACGTTACACGTTTTAATATACTGTCTCACGGCTTTATACTTATGCTCTTTTACACGGGTTAGCAGATGTCGAGTAGTTTGCCCCACATAACACGATATGCATCGTGAACACGTAATTTTATATACTAAACAGCTTTGCGTATGTTTTTCCACGGATACTTTTAATGATGATAGAACTGTTTTGATTTTCTTAATTGTAGAAACAATTTTACACGGTGCCTCAATGTATTTCAACGAGCGTTCAGATTTCTCGGTCACTTATCCTCGATATTGAAGAAAAATAAGTTTTTTTTCTGATTTATCATCATTACTTTTTTCTTTTGTCGGTGGTTTTGGTTGATAGATCTTGTGTAGAGTCTTCTCAATAATTTCATCATAAAATGATGGGGAGTACTGGTTGTTCTCCAGGAGGGTTTTTGCTTTGACGAAGCTTTGGTGAAAATTCTCCCATGTACTGCATGCATAGTGAATCCTATACACAAGACTGGTGAGTACAGAGAGTTTTATACTTCATAGGAGCTAGTGAGTGGAAGTTTTCTCCTCTGTGTATGATTCGCATGCCAAGAAATGGGATACTACCATTTTGCTTTCTCCATGGTAAATTTTAGGTTTTTTAAACACTGATTTGAAACTTATATCGGTATAGAAATAGCAATTTCAAAATATTGTTAAAGACTTGCTTGTCTTTTGTTATAATTTAAGTGAAGTCATAACAAAGGGCCTACTACCAGGCCAAAACTATAGGTAACCAAGATTGGCAAGTTTCAAACACCTCTAGAAAAAGCCTACTTCTTTACTACTGCCAAAGTGATAACAAATAGCAAAGTACTTTATCACTAATGGAGTTGTAGGGTAAATAATCTTAGAGATAATGAGTTTTGAAAATCAAGCTTTTATTTTGGGAGAAGAGCTAAAAGAAAGAGTAAAGAACAAAACATAAAGCATTCCAACAATATCTTTAGCATTATGCCAGTAGGTGATGTTTCCGTTCTTTTCAGCTTACAGGTGAGGTACGTCAGTTTATAACATCCTCTTCCCTTACCTCTTTATTTTAACAGTTATTAAATAATCATTTTGTTTGTTCTTGTGACATCTCCGAAGAGATTTGTTTCTATCTGCTTTTTTGAGTACCTCTCTGTAAGAAATGTGATTCGTTCAGAAAATCTGTAGAATAATTCTTTGCAGTTACAGTCCAGAAGCCTCAAGGCTTTGGACATGAGAGTTTTTATTGTTTAACATTTGCTACCATAGATTAAAATTGGAGAGATACAGCAGTCTAACATTCTAAATTTGGTTGCCAAGCCGATTTCCATACTTTTTAGTATTATATGCTTTTTATACGTTAAAATGCATCGTTTGGCATCCCTACCCGTTTCTTGATATCTGTAATGCTTCTTCCGTCTTAAATTATCATGCTGTCAAGATAACTGAATTTGATGACTTTTTAAATACAACTATATTCTATTTAAAGCCGAACTTTAAAAGCATTGTTATTTTCATCTTATGACTCTGCATGATGTTTATCTGCATTTAATCATCAGACCTTTTTAAATGGGTTTTTGTATCTGCTCTTTTGATTTTGTGATCAATTATAATCTCATCTACAAATATCAATATTTTCACAAACTTTCCACCAATGAAAATATCTTGCAGGTCATTCAGCTGACGCAGTATTAGTTTTCTGTATACATAGAACAAACCTCACGAGGAAATACATTTCTGTCTGACCTCTCTTTTAATGCTTTCGTGTGGAATAAGGTAATTTCCAGCAAGGAATACAGCCTAACTATTAAACACAAAAATTTGTCATTTCATCTCCAAGCACTTTTTAGACTTCCATATTCAGAAATACTTGCTGTCAATATAAATGCTTTTGGAGGAGTTTATTGATTACTTTAAAAGTGTTTTATTTTCAGCAGATAATCTGAGGATTTCGATATTGATGTAGATTGCCAGATAATCGATGAAAAATGAAATTCCTTGTCACCCTTGTATTGACTGGTTTTGAGAAGCACGTTTTTATTTCAATCTTTTAATCCGGTCATATTCTTGACCAATTTATTAATATTATAAACCAGATCATTCGTTTGAAATGTGTGAGCAGTCAATCTCCAAATTATTTACCTCGAAATTATTTATTATTTATTATTTACATTTTAAAACATTTAAAGAGGATGCATTAGTTTAGTATGAAATATACAAAATGGTTGTCAATGCAAGTCTTATATTCCTGACACTCGACTTTCTCACTTGCTACTCTAAACAAAATAAACCTCTATATTTAGAATAAAACATGTTAAAAGTGATTAAAATATAGGTTCATAGGTTCGAAACTTGGTAAAGAAGAAAAAGAAAACTTCAAACAAGTGAAAAGAAAAAACTATTATCGGCTTTCGGCAGACTAAAACACTTCATTTGGAACAGCAGACAGAACTGGACACTATGAGCAGAAGATATACAAAAACTAACTGTTTTTGAAAACGACTGTCTTAAAACCATGCACTGGAAAAGGCGTATTGACAAAGTGAGAGTGGGCACTATTAGAAAAACACTAAGCTGTAAAACAACAATTATCGAGATGGTAAAGAAAATTAAAGACTAGTTTGGTTTGGTCACGTCGTCAATAAGCCTACTTATTCTTAGCAGAAATACATAATTGCAGATGACACTGTCAAGAAAATACCTCAAATAGAGATGTGCACTAATTACAATTATCTTTGTGACAGACAAAATGAATTTGTTTTCCCCAGATTTGTGTTACCTCGTTGGGATTGTAGAGATGTCCACCAAAACGAGGTGCCTAATAATAAGAATTAGCTAAAACGAGATCTTTTCCTAAGAAAAATTAGGAAGTAGTTAATGGAAAACTGTTTTCAGGTCATCTGGGATTGAAAAGAAATTGCTTTCTCAGAAGTCGTCTAGAAAGGAAACTTAGCAAAACAGACCTATTGCCGCAGAAAAGAATAATGGGTTGTCTTAAAGAAATTTGGTTTTAGATTAGCAAGAAGTGTAATCTATTTTTCTGAGAAGGAGTAC
>RDPX01000603.1:0-11891 GCA_003991215.1 Morbakka virulenta | reverse complement strand
TAATTTTTAGTTTTTGAATGATTGATTAATTTTAGTTTTTGAATGATTGATAGTTTTTAGTTTTGAATGATTGATTAATTTTAGTTTTAGAATGATTGATTAATTTTTAGTTTTTGAATGATTGATTAATTTTAGTTTTTGAATGATTAATAATTTTTAGTTTTTGAATGATTGATTAATTTTAATTTTTGAATGATTGATAGTTTTTAGTTTTGAATGATTGATTAGTTTTAGTTTTAGAATGATTGATTAATTTTTAGTTTTTGAATGATTGATTAATTTTAGTTTTTGAATGATTGATAATTTTTAGTTTTTGAATGATTGATTAATTTTAGTCTTGACCACATATTAAGGACATTTGTTTGCAGAGGTCTGCCCTTATACTTTTACTATCGTTCACCTTTTAGCATTGCTATTCATCCTAATCAGTATATTGTAGCCGTTGGTCTGAATTTAATCAACAGATCAGACCTTGAAAAAATGGTAAGGCATACAAAGTTGCATTATTTTACCTTTTCGTGCTCTTTCATTTAGAGCAAATGCTAAAACTGATAAATTGGGTTTTAGTAAATGAACAAAATCTCTGTTAATGGCTCGAATATGGATACAGTTTTTCACTGACAATACAATATCCAAACTTGCAAATAAATAATTTAGTGTTAACCATTTTGTGTCTTCATCAAAATACTGTTTTCGACTTTGTTTCATCGGTATGGAACTATCAATAATATGCGTTGCTTAAAGATTTCTATACATCAATCCGATAAAACAATCTTATGTCTCTAGAAAGATGCTGGTACAACCCCCTTTTGACATTATTATTTTGTATTGTTTTCAAAATTGATTACTGTTATCTGGTACAACTATCTTGTGTTATAAGTATTATCTGTTGTTTAAAAATGTGTCTAAATAATTGTGGTCCAACTATCTTGTGTCATAATTAAAATGTGTTTTTGTAGAAGCCAGTAATACGGTTTCGATCCTCTGAATAAGCTCTCATAAATTTTTATTTTGTTACATACTTCGCACCTATTCTTAAGAAATAGGTTATAACCAAGTAAACCAACCAAATTTATATCTTTAGGTACATTTATGGCAATTACGACTGAAATAGATCTCAGAACCCTAACTCTAAACTAACAACAAAATCGATGGTGTTCCTTGTTTCCTCTTTTTGACACGTTGCTGTAAATTGTATGTCAAATAGTTTAGCATACATACTGGTTTCTAACATCATCAATAATTCCAACTTTAGCATCATGCTACAATTTATTTCAAGGTGAATCACTGATAGTAACTACTGACTTCTTTATAAGCTACTATAGATTAAATTAGATTACTCTTTAGTATGAAGTCTTTAACTTTAAAACTGTCTTCTGATATACTCAAACTGTATTACGGTTTACTACTACTGAAGTGAATCAAAATAGAAATTATAAATTGTGAGATGCCTCTCTTTTAAAGTCAATTCATTAAAGTTTCTTAATTGTTTTTAATGCACAATATCCTAATAGACAACTCAAGGTGAGGTGAGATGAGGTTAGTCAACCTACTACGGGTAAAACATAATCCCTGTACAACCTACCGCATAGTCCTACTGGTTAAAGCATCAGACAGTAGGTAGTCATCAATCAGTACTGAACTAGCTAGTGACTCCCCATTTATATTTCATCCCCACAACATGAATAGACACAATACGAACCAGTCCTCAGCTCCTAACACCCGAAAGGCAGAGGGGTGCTAAGAATCTTTGGTCTACAAAAGCAAATCTACATTTTCGCATTTACGAATGTAGGAACAGTTAAACACCAAGAAAAGGAGATAAAGCTGAAACAACAGCTAGGAGCTTTCAAATGCAAGACCATCGGATTGTCAGAGACAAAAAAAGGAGGAGAGCAGCTAGAGCATCTGCAAAGCTGACATGTGCTTCACACAAAAGGAGGAGACAAATTCATGGGAGGTGTAGGCTTTCTAGTCAACAATATCATCAAGGACAGAATAAAACAGTACGAAGGAGAAAACAGCAGAGTTGCATCACTTAAACCGGAAATGAACAACAGTTTCCAGCGGCAAGTAATACAAGTGTATGCGCCAACATCCAGCCACGACGATAAAGTGGTTTAGGAGCTACACAACGAAATCGCAAGAAAAATGGAAAAGAATAAGAATCATATCAAGATAATCATGAATGACTTCGGTGCAAAGTTTGTAGAACGTCATCAAAACGATGAAACCACTGTTGGACAATTTGACGTCGGAAAACAGAATGAGAGAGTAGCAAGGTTTGTGCAGATACATACTACAAGAGCAGAAAGAGCAGGACGTAGACATGGAAAACCCCAAATGGAACAACAATTATTTTCAGGCAAATGAGAAAATTTTCAAGAATGTTGATGTCGTTCAAATAACTAATGTTGGCATCGACCAGAAAATGGTTATAGGAACCTTTCGGCTTCAAGGAGCAAATATGAAAAGTTGAAACCAAAAAAGTGACCAGAAAGCAAGGAAATGGCAAGTAATAACCCAAGTACAAAAAAAAGATTGAGTACGGAGAATTGTGTAGGATCATTAGATACACTTTAAATTTCCTCTAATTTTAAAACAACTAATTAAAGTTAAAAAGTTAAATTATTGAAAAAAATGAACACATCTTTTTCCTTATTTAAATGAAAAACTTGTTTGTAAAATAATAGGATTAAAACGTAATTTGACTTATTTGGTGACACTTAAAATTTAGGACCTGAAAATTATATCTAATTTTAAGTCAGAAAAATGTTGTTAGCCAGATTATTTTCCTCGGTAGGCTCAATATTAATATTTTACTAATATTTTACATTTATTTTCCAGCCACACATCCGGGTATTTAACTCCAATACACTTTCTACTGTGTCAACGATGAGTTTTCAAGAGGAACTCCTGTCAGTTGAATGCATGGGATTTTCTAAAGAGGTAAGAGATGATAAACGTCAAAATTAAATTTTACTTATTTTTTATGGTATTGTTGTTGCTATAGAATGCTTGTTGAATTGTTGTGATTTATTCACTAATTATTTGAACAGCATGAATATTTGAAAAGAAAATGTACATTCCAGTTTTATAATCTGCTATTAATGTATGTGCTAAATGACAAAGAAAAGAAAGACGAAATTGAAAAAAAGAGAAGACAAAGAGCATGGATAAAAAGGTAGCTAAAACAAAACAAAGAACAGAAGTAAAGAGAGATAATGAAGTCATGAAGGACTTGAATGAAGATATTCATATTTGGTTGAATCACTATAAAAAAGAAGCCGATAGGAGAATAAAAGGTAGATGGCAAAGATTTAGCGTCTGCTTTTCATTTCTGAGGAAAAATCAATGCCAATGTGTTTAAAAAGAATGACCATAAATAATGTCACTATCTCTCAGAAATAACATACTACTTTGAGATATGATCGCTTATCAGTACACAGAGAGATACAACATGGAGAGATAGAGCATGGAGAAAAAGAAACAGAATATCGCAAGTGGAGAAAGAAAGACTCGGCGAAAATACAAAAGCTCAAGTAACTCGGCGAAAATTCAAATAATAACTGAAATATCCAAAAGGACTAGATGAAAGTCTGCCTAACCTATGCCCACGGTGGACAACAACAGAAGGGAAAACAAAACTACAGACTAGAGAGAGACAAGATTAGAGAAAGAGTTTTGACTAGATCTAGAGAGAGGTTAAAAGTGAATTTGAGACGAATTCAGGATAACAGCAATAGTGAAAGGGATAAATGAACCACAACACAAACAAAAATGGAAGAGTTTTTGGAGGCTGTCAAATGCTAAAGAAGACAAACAAGAAGAAGAAAATCTTTTCATCGAAAACAAAAATCGATAATAAATAAAAAATGAACTTGAAGAACATTGAAATTTATAATAGTAGCACCTTTTATTTTAATAATTTTTTGATAAATGATAAATTTTAGAAGCAGTTAAAATGACCCTTTTTTTTAAGTTCAAAGATAGTTATTTTTCTAATTTCAAAGGAGAAAGAATTATACACGAAAATTGTCACTCATTGAAAAGATGTAAAATAGATGTAAAAATGAGTTATTGTTTCTGTTATTAACGTTTTAATGTAAAAGTATGAAACACTGCCTTTAATTTTGACATTTATCATGGTAACTAAATTTTCTTACAAGAAATGCAACAAGTTCCTTCAACCAGAAATCTTTTTTTATAGCACTGATTACACAGGAGATTCCAACAAAGTTAGGTTCTTTTCCTGGCTGATGAAGAGATTTAATGTTACTATACAAAATCTAGATTTTAAAAAGCTGCAGCTTGAGTTAAGGAGCTGTAATAAAAAGTAATTTTTTTTTCACTGCAAGTCTCAGTGTTAAAACATTTTCGTACAAGGATAATTGTGTCTTTTTATTCCTTTGATAATTGGTGTTTAGTGGGTAAAAGTTATCCCTGCAACTCTAGTGTCTATCGAGTTCAACTTCTGGAGTTGAGTGTTGGTAAAATTTATGGTCATTGCACAGTTATGCAACAGCAACGATACCAAAATTCCTTTATAAGCTTTTTAAAGAGATTCTGTAGCAAGAGATTACTTTAGTGACCCAATTAAACTTAATTTAGATGGTACTGCTTTGTAAACAAATTTAAAATTTGACGTGAGTGATAACGATTTTCTAAGATGCCTCCAAGGTCTTTCTATTCTATAGTGGATGGTATTTTCTTCAAATAATATTCAAGTTTTAACATATCTTATTATTAATTCAACCGTTTTTTTGTTCCAAAATGGACAGACTTTGTCTTTCCAAATTTTAGGTTGATAACTAATTTTTCTCCATTAAATAATTACGAATAATGTCAAAGTCAGTACTCAAATTTTTTATTATTTCTGCGTAAAATTGTTCTGGGACGTTATTACTTTCGAAAGGGCTCCTGCTACATTACCACTCCTTATCAATTTCAATTTCATGGCTTGACTGTTATAGGTTTCCAAAACTTGGCTGAATTTCTGCTTTTCTCAGTAATATTTTGTTATTGTGATACAAATTTTTTTAAGTGTTTGTTAATAGACCAATCAAAATCCATTCTTGTCTTTCCTGCCATTCTTAAGATTTTTCGCGATCACTATCGCACACTACTCCCTTGATGTCCACAGACAGTCCTATCTTTGATTTGTGATTGTCATTTCTGTCAATGACGTTATGCCGTCTATCCAGTAAATCTTTTGGCTCCCTTGGCTCCTTCTCTCCAAAATCATATCCTGCAACATTTCTTTGTCTATACCATTCTCTCACACTACTTTCTAAACCATTCTCTCTCACCACAGATATTTCAAGTACATACCTGAAATATCTAAACTGTGCCTAATGAGCTTTCACCAGCAACATGTTCTTGCTGTAGTACTTTTAGTCTCTTTTAGCATCCAATTAAAAGAAAAGCTTTCCTCAAGGAGAAAAACATTTTTTTAAGCTGAAGGTTGAAAAGAAGTTGAAAAAAAGTTAGAGTAATTAATAATGGAGGGGAAAACAAGATGCTTAGTTTTAGAAAAGTGTTAAGTCACTTTTTCATCGATTAGAAGAGAAAGAATGTAATAAGGGCCTAATTATCTGTACTACTGGAAGATAGATTGAATAAATGCAAACAAGAAAATTGGGAATGTGATTAGGAAAGTTATTAACAAATAGCAAGAAAATGGGTGGACCCAGAAGAGAAACCCAGTCAAAAACTTTTGCTTTGTCAAAAGCTATAGCCCTAGACACAAAAATTACATTATGAGATTAAATAATTCCTTAAGCATCTAGAGTCCGCATGTCAGCAGAGTACGAACTTTATATGGATACATCTAAGCAGATTGTTTTTGTTGTGATGATTGATAGCTTTTTGATTGATGACAGATTTAAACAGTTTAACAATGACACTATTGAGAGTGGTTATGAATACTAAGATGAAGTAGACCACTTTTGGTCATTATTGAATACGGGGCATACATACCGACAAAAGTCTCAAAAGCACCGATTTAAAAAACACGGTTAAATAGCTTTATGAAGGTTGAAGTACGTTCTGACAATGATTGATATGACTGATAAAAAACCTTTGCCTTGCTGGTATTAAGAATTTTAATAGGATTTGCAGCATCTGGAACAGAAATCTGGATATCATTTGGAGTATTTTAGTCAAAGGAGAATTTTTTAAGTGGATGACCTTGATCAACAAAACAAAGCTCATTGCAAAACTTTGGATCAGTTAGATGCTAAAGAAATTAGTTTAGACCCATTTACGATAATGACACAGAACTTTAGCATCAATTCAGTACCTTCGTTATTATGTTTGAATTGTAGTGAACCAAATATTTGCTTAACAGTTTTAGACTAAAAACAATAGGGATGAGCTCTTAAATTCCCGAACTTTCGTAGAGCCTTCTTGCACTGGCTGTCAACTGTTCTAAGGTCTCCTTTATTTAGTTACACCAGGATAGCTTTGCAATGATTAAGCTTAATTAAATTTATCAACTGAATTTAGATTTTTTAAAAAGCCATTAATAGCAGATAAATTTAGGGATGTGATGTTTAAAGAAAAAAGGAAACTGTACTGTAAAAATGTATTTTTGGAATGGATGCAAGCAACACCGTTTTATGTCTGATGCAGTAAACATGGTGTCCTTTTATTTAGTAGATACTTTGTGAGATTCATTTGACATCTATCCCCTAGTGTGCTGCTGAGACCACTTCTGTCAGTAAATGAAGAAAGCAAAATTTCACATGCTGTTGGAGACAAACAATAGGCTTCGACCTTTTGAAATCTTACTTAACAGATTTGGAAAAGAATTGTGTGAAATTGAAAAAACGGAGATAAAGAAAAATATAGGAAGTCAAAAAATATTTATGTATAACTTACATGCATGCCCATTTTACAATGACAAAAAAACCTTAAAAGATTGCTTTCATTATGAAAAGGTCTTGAGTAACGTAGATCTCCGTGATTATGTTCTTTTTTAATAATATGGATTTATATAAAAAGTGAAAAGATATTTTTCATAAATAAAAAGGTCTTGTTAATATAGTTCTCTTGGATTATGTTCTTTTTACTAGTATGGATAAATAAAAAAAAGTGAAAAGATACGTTTCATTATGGAAAGGTCTTGATTTGTATAGTTCTCTTGGATTATGTTCTTTTTTACTAATATGGGTTTATATAAAAAGTGAAAAGATATTTTTCATTATATAAAGGTCTTGTTAATATAGTTCTCTTGGATTAATAATATGGATTGATATCAATCTCAATTAATATGCTTCAAGCAAACATTTTTGTGTATCTTTATCAGAAAAATGTCGTTGTTTATTATAAATTACTGAAAGGAAACCCTCTAATGGCTCGCTTTCAACACCTTTAGAAACTTCTTTCAATAAGGACTATAATACTGATCATGTTTGAAAGAAAATGCAAAGAATTTTACTTTGATTTATAATTACTTTTTATTTAATGTTACCATTGTTAAAGAATTGTGTATCATATAGTAAATTCTATAAAATAATGGCATTAGGTGTTCAGGTCCTTAATAGCTGCAATTTCATTTTATTGAACAGAATCTATCGGTATAAATTTGTTGTTGTTATTATTATACATTTTTAATTGTAACTAATGTTAAGGTACTGAAAATAATACTTTATTAGAATAATAAATACAAAAGGAATTAATTACTGTATATTTGTTATTTTGAAGGACGATGGACACATGCTGGCCACTGTGGATTCAGATCATCATAGCTATCGACTTTGTTTATGGGATTGGGAATTTCAAACTCTCTTTGCTCAGAGTGACGTAAGATAATTATTAAAATGTGGAATTGGTATATCAGTTAAAATTTGACTTGCTCATCAGAATCTCATATTGTCATAAAAAATAGTTGCTTGGACATTCTTAGTTTAGCTTTATTATGACATGACATCAAGTTTGTTTTGAACAAACAACTCTTTGCTTAAATTTAAAAAAAATACATCTAGTAATACATATAGTAATATATATATATATTGTTAAAAACATAAAAATATAAATAGAAAAATATGAGAAAAAAGAAATACAGATTCTTTGCTTCAAAAAAATATTATATATTTTTATAGTGTCTTTTTTAGACTTTTTTACGCCTGCTGTCGACTCTGGAGAGTCGATTGGCTTATTGAACTTTTCGGGAAGTTTATTTGGAGGAGTCGGCATTTCGAGAAATGCATCAGTTTTAACATAGTGTAGACCATTTCAACATCTTCACACACAACTTCATTTGATCTGAGAAAATTTCCGAGAGTTTTAGTATCCATTGAACAATAATTCGATCTTGTGGAGATTTCAAAAGTTTCAGCTTCGGTAATACTGTTACTGTGTTTTGTTAATAACCATTCATCATACTCCTAAGCAATCTTAACTTTAAAAAGGCTTATTTTACGAAACTGCAGAGGCTTGTACATATTTTTAAACAACCTACTGGAATGGTAAGGGATTCAACATTCACAACTCTTAATTTTTACCGAAAGACTCCTCCAAGTGGCACAAGAGATTGTCCAACACCAGTAAATAGGTGTAAAACGAAAGAGAGCCAAAAAGAGAGTCCAACTCTTTTTAAAACCATTTTTAGTAAAGAGAGTGTTGAAACCACGTATTTACTCCTTTGGTTGTAACTATTGTAGCCCCGGGCTTCCAAAAGGGATTGCATTTGAGGAGAGATTTCATTCAGGGTGGGGCGGTCCTGCATGTGATTACAGGAATTTTTTTTCTTTGTTTTATTTAAATTTGATGAATAGCCTAGGTGATGACAGGAAAACAAATCTTTATGTATTTGTATTTATAATAGAAACAACTAATTTCCAGTCAGACTAATTTAAAAGCCAAAGCATATTTTATTATTTAACCTAAACATTGTCATCCAAGTATATTCTCCCAATATTAACATATGATCACCTTACAATGTACTCAATACATAAGAAGAGCAATACCAATTGCCAATATAGATATTTTGTTTATTGTTTGGGCACTAACTTGTGGCCATAACAAAATTTTTTGCCTTTTATCTAGTACGTAAAATATTGTATATTTACTTTGAATTTCACCCCAGAGTTATGAAGAAGCGGAAATCGCTGTTGCGTTTTATCCGACGGAAACTAGATCAATCATCACCTGTGGAAAAGAGCATGTTTATTTTTGGACCATAAAAGGGCGTGAGCTAGAAAAAGTTTCAGGACATTTTTTTGTAAGTATTATCAATTGATATTTTCATGGTTATCGGAAGTGAAGAAGGAAATTTATTGTTAGTACCTGAAAGAATATTTCTCACATGCCCCATATATACTCTTCCGTACAAATAAAGTACCGTAAATCAGGACCAACTATTAATCATTTACTTTATATGAATGACTTAAAGTTGTTCGGCCAAACAAAAAAACAACTCTAAACTCTCATGAAATCGGTCAGAATCTTTAGTGATAATATAAGAATGGATTTTTGTATCAATAAATGTGGCGTTTTAGTGATGAAGAAAGAAGTGAAGCAAGGTGTAGTATCTGTTAGCTCTCTTCGAGGCGAAGAAATGCCGGGTTGGCATCCGGCGGGGGCTAGTCTGCCTCATGGGTAGAGAGGACTCTTTAGCTTTGGT
This sequence comes from Morbakka virulenta, assembly GCA_003991215.1. Lineage (NCBI taxonomy): Eukaryota > Metazoa > Cnidaria > Cubozoa > Carybdeida > Carukiidae > Morbakka > Morbakka virulenta. Next base: position 2,263 of record RDPX01000603.1, on the reverse strand, counting down.
TGGCAACCCCTCTTGAGATGATGTCTCGAAAAAATACCGATGGTAGTGTAACCTTAAATTCACTAATCCTCAAATGAGTGTAAAAATGTCAAATCAAATTAATTAAAATAACGGAGTGAATGAGACTGGAACGACGTGTGAAGGTCTCTCGCTCGGCAGGTGCTCCACGGATCAGCAGTGGGGACCCGGTCGTCATCATACTACTGCTAAGAGAAAGTGGAACAAAGAATTAAACGTAGCTGTAATGGAGTGCTACTTTCCAAGTAATCCAGTGAATAAGGATGGAAAACCCATACGAGGATATAGACAGAAGATGCATCGTGTTTGGAAGGAAAGAGGTTTATTTGACATCAGTGAACAGAATTTATGCGATCAGGCTAGATCCATAAGGAAAAACGAGCTATTATCCGAGGTGGAGATTAAAATGATTAAAAGAAGTGTCTTAGAAAAGGAGATAGAAACTGACTTAGTTGTTAACATTGAAGATGTAGATCAGGATAATGATGTAGCTCAACCTGAACCTGAGCTTGATGTAGACCTACGTGACGACATCAACTTACCTAAAATGCCAGTGGTGAATGTTTCAGCTATATATGTTCAACCTTTCCTGGGCTTAGCGTAGAGAAACTTGACTCACACATGATGGCGGATNACCTGATATGCCAGTGTGGAATGTTTCAGTTATATATGTTCACCTTTCCGGGGCTTAGCGTAGAGAAACTTGACTCACACATGATGGCGGATTATTGATGGTGCTTGGTGAGAGACAACCTAGAAGCTGTACATCAGAGTTCAGCCAAGAAAAGAAAGTTCAGATAACTGCTATTTGATACTGATCTGTGTTCCATATATATATATATATATATATATATATATATATATATATATATGGATTTGTCACTATATATGGATTTGTCACTATATATATATATATGTATTTTTATATTTTCTATTTTTTTCTGTCATTCTATTTGGATTGCTGCACATCGACTTAGTAATATTTGTTATTTTTTAATTATTAATATACAAAATGTAGTACAATAAATCACGTGTTTATTATGAAACCTTTGATATAGCTATAGGTTGATGAGTAATTTTCATCAAAAACTGTAAAGTTGCATAGCTCAAAATCCTAATGTGATAGACAAAAACTGAGTTCATATTCGTAATCAGCAGCCCAAATTTAGTTAGAATTCGTTTAAAAACCCTTTGCTAGAAAAATGGTGTTGAGCAGTGTAATTCATTATTGTTTTTGTCACCAAACAGGAAAATAACAAATATCCAGTCTGAATTCAATGCTGCAATGCCAGACTTAGTACTAGTACTACGATATCTTTCTATATATTGTCAGTTATCAGGGTTAGTGTGGCGAGTGCTGTAGCCATGAATTGCTGCATACACCAGCAACTGCGTGAGCAATGTGCCTGTCTTCACTGATTGTGGGGTGGCAATTGCAAGTTTGAATTGATGTTGCCATTTTTATTTGGTTTACATTTTATCTCATCCTTGTTGATACAGTACATGTGTCTGCATTCAGCTTACCTGGCTTGTTTTCTAGGCGCTCAGTGTGGGCTTTTCACCAATCAACCACTACATGGTGTGTAACCACTCGATAATAATAACGTTCATGTCCAGCATGACAGCCCACACAGGGAGATGGTATTCACCTGCCAGACGAGAAAACTAAACCCCGGGTACCGACCAGTAGCTTTAGAGGTTAAGCACCTTCCTCGATATGTTAATGGTTCCAATGATGGTAGATGTTTGGAGTCCATCCAAGACATCAGGGGTGCCCAACGCTTTTAAACTGCGCTCCAAGCGCTTCGTCACCACTCCTAAGCTTCCCACGACGATTGGGACAACGCTGGTACATACGCTATGTAGCTTCCGGATTTGTTGAGCCAAGGGAGAATACTTAGTGACCTTTTCTTCTTCCTTAGCTGTCACATTTCGATTGGAAGGCACAGCAAAATCTACAACCAGCCATCTCTTCTTAGTGCGGTCAACAACAACAACATCCGGACGATTACATTCCACCTGTTGCATTGTCTCCACAGATCTATCCCACCAAACTTCAAACCTACCATCTTCACTCTTTCTAACTTTGTCAGACACCTCTTCAAACCATTTACCCGCACATTTCAACCCATACTTCTTGCACAGCTCCCAATATATTCTCAATCCCATCCTATCGTGTCGCCTCTTGTACTCCTTCTGAGCCAGTACCTAACAGCCACACGCAACATGCCAAACTGACCCAGAT
>RDPX01000602.1:135405-178038 GCA_003991215.1 Morbakka virulenta | reverse complement strand
ATATATATATATATATATATATATATATATATATATACTCAAGCTACAGACAGTACTGTTTCGCCCTTTGTGGGTTCATCAGTGCAGCACAGAGTTTCTGAGACATAACTCTCAGGCCATGTTGCTGGAGCAAGCACAGCTTAAGAAGTTATTGTGGGATCCTGTCAGGATATATATATATATATATATATATATATATATATATATATATGTCTGTGTGTGTATATATACATATATATATATATGTATATATATATGTATATATATATATACATATATTTATATATATATATATGTGTGTGTGTGTGTATACATATACACATACACATGTGCATATTGACTTGTCATGAATTAAGACACCAAGATCAAGATGTAATTGAAGCTTCTTATTAAATAAGACTACCCAATTAGCTTTCTATTTATCAAAATAGGAATTGTGTTTATAAAGGATGATCACAGTAAAGATTTCGAGGAAGACATTTTAACTAGAGTTCCAAAGACAGCGGGTAAGCAAAACCATCGATATTGTAGATTCAACTATTTTTTATTCGCAGTATTGTATCATGAGACTTGATCCTTTGCTGGCACATATATGTGTGTTTTCTGATAGTAAAATATTTTGCTATCTTGTAAAATTTCAAATTGTAAATTAAAAAATATTTTTTGTTTTAATCCACCAAGTAATGTTTACATACGACTTAGAGAAAGACTGTGAAGAAAAAGAAAGAAAATAACGGAGAGACAATAAAAAAGAGTAAAGCATACAGAGAAAAATAAAGAGACAAAGAATGAAAACGAAGCATTGCGGAGAAGAATGAAATGTCAAAAAGGAGCAAATGAACTAAATACATTAATATTTCAACAATCAACCCTCACCCTTTATTTCCTAGGAGATCCACGTCTGTGTCCCCCCTCCCCCATCATTCCATAAACTCTTCAATTTAGTTATTTGCATTACAAAATTGTGAAATCTGACTGTCACCAGGATAGAGGAAGGATCAATGACAAATGGGCTAACACTTACAAATAGAGAGTTAAAAGTCATCGATACATAAACTTTTATCATTTCAAGATGACAATGATCATGATGATGATGATGATGCATTTTTTGTTTTTCCATTAACTAGTATTTTATCTCCCGCATATACAAAGCGATCTTGGATCTTTCCTAGCTTCCTAGCACACTTTGCATATGCAGATCAAAAAACTAGAAAAAAAAGCAAAAATGCTATGATGTACTTATTGCTTCAGAACCTCTTTAGTGCAGTCAAATAGTTAAATAAACGATTCGTAATAATATACTTGAATATCCCAATTACAATCACTTTGATTACTAAAAAGTAGTGAAAATTTCGTGTTAAAACAACACCAAATAATTAGCAGAGCCTGACCTACTGTCCATTTAGGAACATTAAAGATAATTCATATTTCCTCCCCTCCCTTTTGCAGGCAAAAGAATCTGTTTATGTTAATCAACCATTTTAGAGATCCAATGACAAAAAGAGCCTGGCTTTTATTGATACTTTTTGTTTTTTTAACCAATCACGAAACGTGACACGGCTTCCTCAACCCCCCTTTTCCTATTCATTAAATACCCACTTGACTACTTTTCTTATCCTGACATCTCGGTCCAGGGGAAGGACAGAGGAAAAGTTTCCTGCCAAAATAAACGTAACTTTAATTGCGATAGATTCAACTTGTTATACATACTAACTTCAATGCAAATCCCCCCTCCATTCCATACAAATTCAAGGCTTATTCAGACACCCTAGCGATATCAGTAGAGTACATAAGATGAGGACTGAAGACACAAGAAGGAGAGGAGGGCCGAAACAAAGGTGGAGTGACATCATTGACAATGATCTACGTTTGCTTTGTTGGGAGAGACAGGAGACTGCTGACCACGCAAGATGGAGAAGTATGGTACAACAAACAGTCAGGAAAACCAGCCATGTGGAGTACAATGGGGGTGAAAGGTAGTTGAACAAGGTGAGCAAAGTAAGGCGCCTCCTAAAAATGACCATTCAAGCATCATCATCATCACCATCATCGTCAAAATTACGCTATGTTTTTTCTATGATCAGATACCGTGGAATTGGGCCAGCTTATTAGGCTTTCTTTCGAACTTAAATACGTAAATGAAGGCTTAAGATTCGTTTTAGGCCTGACCTTAATTAAAAAACAATGAAAAGTATCATGCGAATGAATTTTTCTTCATCAATTGTAATGGAGTACCAGTAATAGTGCCTTAATCCTTGATGGATTTGAGTTAACAAAATACCCTAAATAACCGTCAATCTCCCTAGCGTTTATTCAAAAACAACAGCTTTTAATTGAGCGCCTATGCAGACCAGTTATGATTAAACCTGAGTACTGAATGTGGGTGCAAGGCTGTGTGTGTGTGTGTGTGTAAGCTGCTGGACACCAAGTGAGTAGGCTGCACCGGGAATATCTCTCCCAACTACAGGGGCGTCGAAGACGCACATTTAGATACTGGGCACTAATCCATCATTTACGATACTTAAGCTAAAGGCCAAGTAGGTTAGCCAAAAGGTTTATCCATTTTCTGTTTTCTTTCAAAAATGACTTTGTCATGTAAACTATTTGATTTTATCCATATGTTACCAGGGATTCATATTGCAACGTCTGGACTCCAATTGACGAAATTTAAAAGCAATGATACCTACAAGGCTATGGCATACTTTTTGAAAGCTCGCTTTGGAGACTATATGGATTTAAATTACATGGGCAACTTTGGTGTCAATCAAGACAAAGAAACAAAGGAAATGATTAGGTCCTTTAGTGTTTCAGCGGATATACAAGGCACTGTATGTGCCGAGTCGCTGCTGCAATTTGAAGAATTACAGTCCGAAGTCAAATCAATTGCGAAAGGAGAATTTGGAAGAATACGTTGTGTATTAAATTTCAAACGCCATGGAATAAAAGTACCAGGTAATTGAGTTTCATATTCATTGGCAATATACTTTTAAATACTGTTAGTTAACTGTCTTTAAATATATATATATAAAAATACAGTTTCAGCTGGAACGCTGTAACAAGAGGAAAGAATATAAATGCTTTTTTCAGCAGTTATCAAAGATTTTGAATTAATTTTTACGACTTTCTGTATGAAACACCTAATTTTTTGAACACATGAACAGAAGTTGAAATTCGCTACTTTTAGGAAAGATTAGAGAAAGAGAAAAAAGTAAGGAAATTTAGAAAAAAAATTGACCAACTCCTGAATTAAGTCAAATAACATTAGGTTAGATTTCTCACACCTGACATGAAAACTAATTTAATCAAAAGTTAATACTTTTTTATTTGAAACAACTTTGCTTTAGAGTTACAAGCTGTTGAAAGTCTTTAAATGTGACTCTTGGAAAAATCAGCATTCTTCTTGTCATCATCACATCGAGCTGTTACAGAGTTCCATGGTTCATACCAAGTGAAACACATTATGAGAATAATTGGCCTGGGTTTAAACGCAAATTCAGATAAAACCAAACTGAGTTTCTTGCATCTTTGAAGGGCCTGTACAAGAATAATAATTCACAAAAACCACTTTCATTTTGATCCAAAGCACTTTCGCTGGCAGATGACTGGGCCAATATGTCAGAAGAAAAACACTAATCAAGTGAGTTCTCGTCAATAAGAAAACGCTATTGTCTTGATCCAGTCAAATGCCACTGAAAAAGCTTACCTTAGCTTATCAATTTTCTTTTCATGCCTGCCCTTGCCCAAAACTTGTATTCTCTCAACTTGAAAGTGGGTGATGCTCTAGTACGTCGAGTTAATAGAAATATTCTAGCAGACACTTTTAGTTTCTTGTGTTCTTTCTTGTCTCATCTGTTTCCCTTTCCTCTCTTTCTTCTTCTTCTCTGTCATCTAGGGCATTGTTTTTCTCTACAGAAATTAAAAATATGTAAAAAAGAAAATCAAAATAAAATATGGGACCGACTTTTTACGAGAGTTGTGTTCAGGATTGGGAGGAAATTGAGGATTTTCCTATTCCTGCATGTGTTTAATTTGCAATTCCGATTGGCTCTTTTGACTCTGCAACAAGAAATAAATTGGTTCAGAATAAAATGCATATGAACGCATTACCGTAGAAACGATGGCAAGCATAAGAGACTGCTGCTAACTACAGCTAATGTTGTCTTGGCCGTATCGTTTACTGATGTGTTGCATTCACCTGGAGTGGCTAACTAAACAGGTGTTTCCACAGAATTTGAAGATTGTGCAACACTACGTTTACTAGCATCTGGTACTATTACTTGTCGTGAGCTATCGTCTAGTTGAACATCACCGTTCATTTCCTCATGACACTAGACGTTCGTCTAAACATGACGTTCTAGACGTTGGTCGACATGACGCTCTTGAAGTTGGTCTACATGACATTCAAGAAGTTGGTCTACATAACGCTCCAGAAGTTCGTCTACATGACATTCTAGAAGTTGGTCTACATGACGCTCTAGAAGTTTGTCTACATGACATTCTAGAAGTTGGTCTGCATGACGCTCTAGAAGTTTGTCTACATGACATTCTAGAAGTTGGTCTACATGACGCTCTAGAAGTTTGTCTACATTACATTCTAGAAGTTGGTCTACATGACGCTCTAGAAGTTTGTCTACATTACATTCTAGAAGTTGGTCTACATGACGCTCTAGAAGTTTGTCTACATTACATTCTAGAAGTTGGTCTGCATGACGCTCTAGAAGTTTGTCTACATGACATTCTAGAAGTTGGTCTACATGACGCTCTAGAAGTTGGTCTACATGACGCTCTAGAGGTTCGTCTACATGCCGCTTCTAAACTTGCCCTTGAGTATGTATGTATGTATGTACTATGTATGCTAACAGTTGTAATGTAAAGACATTATTATATCGAATATTTCTTGTTTATGATATTTGTGTTTTACAGATTCCAAAATATTTTCAATTTTTTTTAGGTGTTATTTATGTTGACGGAAGTGGATCCCTACAGATCAAAACTGCATCCACTGGCAGTGACATTGAAACTACCAAACTGTTTGAGCTTGATTACTTGAAATTAGTTCCTTTAAAGGTCCACATGGGCGTATCGCCATACTACTGCCCAAGATATATAGGTAAAGTTACTTTAAGATGTTGTTTCTTTGACGCTATGAGTTTATATTTAATTCCCTTATGTAATATTGTATTTCATTCTCTTGTATAATGTTATAGTTAATTCCCATATATGTAAAATTACGACTGGGGAACTCATCCTGTGTCAATATTTGTTAATAATAATAATGGAAACTTTTTTTTATCCAAAGCCATAGAATGACAAACCTTGCTTATCAATGTAGCTTGCACAGCTTTCCAATTTAACAAAATTAAATATATTACTAACAAAATTATTAAAACATCAATTGTTCAGGGTTTGTCCATAGTTTGTCCATACCCCTGAGCTCGTATTGCTCCACTACTCAATAATAATAATAATAATAATAATAACAATAATAATAATAATTGGTTGCAAGAGACTGCTGTCTTAGGATCTGCCACAATAATCCGTACAGTGTTGACTGTCTATGTTTGGGAGCCCCAAATGGACAACGTGAAAACCAGCCATGAACTGTGAGGCGAGCAAGAAACCAATATAATAATAATGATGATAATAATAATTATAGTAATAATGACAATAATAATAATTGCAGTGCTATACTCTGTATTTTCTACCAACGTTTCTCTTCTGGCTCAATATTAGAATCTCTACTTTCTAGCAGTTTATATCAGCAGGTGTTTCTAAGCAAAGCATATCATTTGAAAACCTGACTTGAAGGTCCAAAAGAAATTTATTTTTTTGTCTTGATTTGTAGCTTTTACGTCTGGCATGACTATTGGAACAAACTCCGACGCACTAATTCGCTTTCCATGGAGAAAATCAGAACAATCAGTCAACACAGAGTCTGAACGTTCGTCTTCTTTTCTTGGAACTACCCAGGCTATTAAATTTGTGGACATCCTTGACGCATTTAAATTAACTGGCAGATTGCACTACTTAAATAACGCTAAATGCATGGAGCAACTTGTAGTTGCTTACAGTGGGGGCTTAAGAAGTAAGTATTTGTCTTCCTTTCTTTTAAAAAAACTTTTTTTACACTGAAAGTCTTTTGTGAAGGTTACTTTCTTATTTGCGTTTTTCCTGTCAACTTTTCAAAATTTGATTTATTGTAAATTGCATTCCGAGCTCCTTTTTCTTGTGCAAATGCGCATTGGCTGTTCGAAATTTCTGAAATTATTTGAGTTCTTTCCCTTTTAATAAGTACAATGAAGATTATTTCAGTTGTGCGGCTCATCAACGGATTGTACGATGAAGCTCCCATTCACTTGCCTTTGGCTGTTTTGCAATTGCTATTAAAATCAACTTTAAAAGATCACCCAGTAGGTTTCCTGTGTTATAAACCATATCACTAAGTTCTTTCAACATCTCTAAATCTATTTCTCTTGCATTTTCTAACATTGCTATGTTAATATGATCTGGGACTGGTGACTTTCACCTTTCACTTTCCCTTATGCAAATTCTACTTGCACTTTTAATATATCTTCTCCATCGTCCTCATCTTTCCTTACCAGCTTTATAACCCTTTAAAACCCTCAGTGTATTCATCCCAACGCTTAATATCTTCCTTTTCAATTATTATCGTTCCATCTTTTCCTTTAAGAGATCCACTCGAAGAACAGATGCTCTCCTTAACAGCTATTTCCTTGATCTTATTGTGCACTTTCCTATTGTCGGTGTTTATATTTGATTCGAGGCACTTATGAACCAATAAACTGTTAACTGATACTGTATATATTTATATATATATTATATATATTTTATATATATATTTCAAACTTATCTTTTTTTTCACAGGAGTGTGGATTCCTGACTTAGACAGAAAAATCAGTGAAGGGCTTAACTTTTTTTGTGATTTGAGAATTCCACATGGTCCTGTCTTAGAGACTCACTGTACTATGATGGCTTCAGACCAGATGAAATGCAAAATGAACTTCGTAAAGCCCATTGTCTCTTCCAATAAAAATTTCCGTATGTCATTCTCAAGTACCAATGATTCTTTTGGTCCACTCCTATTAACAACATTCAATGGGGACAGTATGAGTGCAAAATTACGTGGTTTTGTGTCATTACCTGGACTGGAACAAGACGTATCATTTTCAATAACAAACAGGGATCCAACTGGCGATGGAACTAGTACACATTTTGAAGCAGTTTTCAGGGGGAAAATCTACGATGAATTGCCAGCATTAATTCAGCTTACAGGAAATTCAGATGACATCAGGAATGTAGCTTTCAATGTAAGTAAGCTAGACATGAGGTATTATGACTTAAAATCGTTTATTAATCAAAAACAATACTTTTCTACACACACTCACACACACACACACACACACACACACACATATATATATATATATATATATATATATATATATATATATATGCAGATTGAGTATTACGCTCCCTTACGAAAGTTTGGTTGAGCACTCTCTCTGAGATTTGGGGACCTGTTGTTAGCGTAATGCAATGCTCACTGCGCATGCGTGGTTTGAGCACTCTGACAGAATCCCACAGTAACTCTTTAAGCTGTGTTTGCTCCGGAAATATGGCTAGAGAGTTATGTCTCAGAAGCGCTGTGCTGCACTGATCAGCCCACAAAGGGCGAAACAGTACTCTCTGCAGATTGAGTATACAGACACATACACACACATTTATACATACGGTGAGAAAATGGTGGGAAGACAGTTGAAAACCGGGAAGACCAAAAAGAGGATGGATAGACTGCGTGAATTATGACATGACTAGGATTTGACTGTCGGAGGAGGATTGACAGGACTGACGCAAATGGAAAGAGTCAATTCGCTGTGGGAACCCCTGAAAGGAAAGCGCTGAAAGAAGAAGATGACGATGATATATATATATATATATATATATATATATATTTTTATATATATAGTAATACTAGTAAAGTATACCAATGTTCACTAAGAGTGCTCAATGTTTCCAGAGCGTTTATAAATCCAGTACAGTATACAAAATAACTAGACAAATTTAGCNCTGAGATTTGGGGACCTGTTGTTAGCGTAATGCAATGCTCACTGCGCATGCGTGGTGTGAGCACTCTGACAGAATCCCACAGTAACTCTTTAAGCTGTGTTTGCTCCGGAAATATGGCTAGAGAGTTATGTCTCAGAAGCGCTGTGCTGCACTGATCAGCCCACAAAGGGCGAAACAGTACTCTCTGCAGATTGAGTATACAGACACATACACACACATTTATACATACGGTGAGAAAATGGTGGGAAGACAGTTGAAAACCGGGAAGACCAAAAAGAGGATGGATAGACTGCGTGAATTATGACATGACTAGGATTTGACTGTCGGAGGAGGATTGACAGGACTGACGCAAATGGAAAGAGTCAATTCGCTGTGGGAACCCCTGAAAGGAAAGCGCTGAAAGAAGAAGATGACGATGATATATATATATATATATATATATATATATATTTTTATATATATAGTAATACTAGTAAAGTATACCAATGTTCACTAAGAGTGCTCAATGTTTCCAGAGCGTTTATAAATCCAGTACAGTATACAAAATAACTAGACAAATTTAGCAGTTACTATTAGTTTCATGTTTTCTTAACAATCTTCAAACTGCAATGAATTACTACAAAATTTTGTAGTAATTCATTGCAGTTTGAAGATTGTTAAGAAAACATGAAACTAGTAGTAACTGCTAAATTTGTCTAGTTATTTTGTATACTATACTGGATTTATATATATATATATATATATATATATATGTGTGTGTGTGTGTGTGTGTATCAGAAAGGAAAAATAGCAACCAAATACGGAGTGTCTTGAAATCTTTCGTAATTACAATGTCAAATTACAATGAAAAAACAAAAGTAACTGAACTGCCCATCGAGAACAGCTTAATCAAGGGGAGGCGCTTATTCCAAATTTAACAGAAAAGGAAACGAGAAGTATAAATGCTATACTATATTTTTTTTGTCCACCATAAACATATATTTATATATTGCTAAGAAAAAAGGGAGGGGAAGTGGGAAAAAGAGGAGCGAGGGTAGGCGCTTATTGCAAGAATAGTCTTCTTTGTAAACAGTGGCACTTTTTGACCGGGGGTCTTGATCATGGCAGGTCACTTAATTGATGAAACACGGTATTCGAACATACTGAAAAGTAGGCTGTGAAAAATTACTACAGACTATATTTCTTTCAATCAAGTCTTTTAATGTCATGGGGTTTTATGTGTATATGAAACTTTTGTAACCAACGGCTGGATGTACAGATATTGTATTCTATATGTAGTTTGGGTGTGCGTAGAGAATGAAGATGATAAAATGGGTATCTAAGGAGTGGCTGTGATTAATACGGAGGGAGGTACACAGCTCCAACGTTTTTCAGGAGTATTCGCAATATACGTGGTTAAACTTTTCATTCTTCTAATTGTAAATTCATCCAAAGTCTAGAGAAAAGCAGTAAATCGTGAAAGCGATAAGACAACAAATCATATACATTCCCCTCTTTCAAAAGGTTCCGTAAATAGAAAGAAAACGCTGTTAGGTTTTTTTAAGTAAGTATTAAAACCAACTTTCAATTACTCACACAAAATTCCTGTTTTGAATCCACTGTTTCTGTACCATCAAATGAACGCCAAGGCTGGGAGTCAGAGGAAGACAACAGTAGTCGAGATTTTGAATACTTTCGAATAATTTAGAATAATTTTGAAAAGTTTTAAATAATTGTGATTCACTGAGGATCCGAACGATTGGATGTCTGGGAGTTTCATAAATGAAGGAGGAACCTAAAATTAAATAAATAAACGAAGTTCAGATACACACTTTTTTCTTCTAAATAGTGTTTTCATTTCACCCTCATTATTCTTAAGATTTTGACAAATTATAGCCTGATATAATCTGAATATATCCTTAGCTTATTGACTACAGCTTATTGTAAAGAGGGGACTTTTTAAGTCATTTCCAGCCTCCACTAGTCATCAGCGTCCAAGTCATTCCCCGGATAAGTCGGACTTTCGCTTAGCCGAATTGATTTTTCATTCCCCTTGGATTTACCTGCCTAAATCAAGCCAAATTCCTTCGTCCAAGTCATTCCCCGGATAAGCCGGACTTTCGCTTAGTCGTAAATAAATAAGCGACTAATAATAAGTTTATAAATATCATAATATTAAGCTTATAAATAAGCGACTTCTTATATCCTTTTCAGGCTCCAAGAGTTATCTACTTGTTCCTTTTACGATTTCGATCCATCTCCACACATAAAAATGACCGAGCGATCATCTCTATCTATGAAAACGTATGACTGAATATCTTTTTTAAAAATATGTGTTAAAGTGAATGACTGACGTTACAATGTTTGATTACACTTGCTTGTTTACTTTAAAGTTATTACAATGTTTTATTATTGTTTTGAATGATTCTTTAAAGTTCAGTTTAGTTGCTCGTAAGAAATTGAACTTCTGAGACCAAAAACAATGAATGGAATCAAATTTCGTGCTGGGTTATACAAATTTTCGCATCTACAATAAAAAATTGATTGTTGATGTATTCTCAGGATACTCTTAATTTTTTACCTATTTTCAGCCTGGATATTCTTAAAAATATATATTGTTACAGAAAAAAGGAGAGGCACAGTCTTTTATCAGGACTTGCAATAGGCGGAGATGCTCGGCTCCTTTATCTTGTGCAGAATAATTTTGGTCAAATTTACCACATGTCACCTTGTCGTTAATGACGATGCTCTATCAAAAAGTGAAAAAATAATTTGCAAGAACAGGGTTTTGGGTTAAGAGTAACATTTCTTTACTGTACTTCCCTGTTTTAGGATCAATTTGACAGGCCCTATTTACAATTTGCTATCTACGCTTATTTTAATATTGATATAAGTATTTTGTATTGGTATTTCTTTATATTTAGATGGACGTAAAATTTGAAACGTCCCTTACCTTTACTACAAAAGACAAAATCAAGGCAAAAATTGAATCTTATTATACACTTTACTCTGAAGCAAGAAAAAGAGCAAAAGAATCTTTAACTGAGCTTGATACAAAGCTACAGGAGTACACAAGCAAAAGAGATAAAATGGCAGCTAAGGTCAATAGCAAAGAACGTCAAATTAAAGCTACGAGTCATGATGTAGAAGATGCTTCGTTGTCATTAGCAAAGGATTGTTTGGACGAATGCACAACAAGTAATATTGAACAATTTTTCTTTTTACTGTGAGCATCGTAATTTTATCTTTATGAATATGTTTTCGGACATGTAGCTTCCAAATAGAAGCAATTACAACATTTTATCGTAAATTTCAACACACAGAGTGAGGAGGGGGGGGGGAGAGACAGACAGAGGAGAATGTGAGAGAGAGGGGGAGGAGGTGAGATAGACAGTGAGTGTGTGTGTGTGTGTGTGTGTGTGTGAGAGAGAGAGAGAGAGAGAGAGAGAGAGAGAGAGAGAGTAAATAAATAGTGAGTTTTTTTCTTAACTTACTGTTTATTTTTCAAAACTTGGCCTTCAATATTTGCATGAAAAAAGTTTGAGTGCCAAAGAACAAAAAAAGTATCATTTGGTTGGGTTTTCTTGTCGTAGTTTTTGACATCCAGCTGGTCATTTTCTGCAACTATTAAGCAAAATAATTGGCCGTCATAAAGTTAGTATTGCCTGTTTCTACCTTGTTAACTCTGGTTATGGTTCACCTTGTTCTTTTGCTATCGTGTGACTGTTCTCAGGGTTTACTATTCTGTTGCCTCTTGGTACTGTGTTGTACTTTTTTCTTTGGTGTCTTTTACGACAGTATGGTTTACTGTTGTCATAGTTTAAATTATTGTTGTCCAGTTCTTATCGTATTGATTTTAATATTCTTATTAGCTTCTACATACGTATCATAACTACTCTTTAATTTAAAGCTTTGAACACAGAAATCCATTTGTTTTTATATTAAGAAATCACTGCATTTATGTATCTTTTTATCTTATCTCGAAAGGGATTTTACATAACAGAGAACGTTTGGATTAGAGTAAAACCAGAATTCACACACTTCCATTCTGTTTAATTTTAACAATTCATTACATTTATGTATTTTGGTTTAATCTAGAACGGGATTTTATATAATAATATAGAATGTATGGATTTCATTGATAACAGATATCACGCCCGTTTAATGAAGACCGGAGGGTCCCTGTATCCTCTCCTGCCGAAGGCGACATCTTCAGCAAGGGTGCTAAAGATACCGCGAACATGGTTAACTGTATCCATGACGGAACTGTCCATATTGCTCGAGTTGTTGGCATTAGTTTCACCGATATCTCATTAGATCGGCTACTGACAGGGAGGACCACGTGAAGGTTGCCAACGCCCTCCCCTTATTATTTTAAAACATGCTTTACAGTTTTTTTGTACTTCTGTCCTATGAATATGCCAGGATCAAGTTATGATCCTTAGGCCTAGTCATGGGAAGAATTCTTCTTATGTNGAGAGAGAGAGAGAGAGAGAGAGAGAGAGAGAGAGAGAGAGAGAGAGAGAGAGAGAGAGAGAGAGTAAATAAATAGTGAGTTTTTTTCTTAACTTACTGTTTATTTTTCAAAACTTGGCCTTCAATATTTGCATGAAAAAAGTTTGAGTGCCAAAGAACAAAAAAAGTATCATTTGGTTGGGTTTTCTTGTCGTAGTTTTTGACATCCAGCTGGTCATTTTCTGCAACTATTAAGCAAAATAATTGGCCGTCATAAAGTTAGTAACTGGTTATGGTTCACCTTGTTCTTTTGCTATCGTGTGACTGTTCTCAGGGTTTACTATTCTGTTGTCTCTTGGTACTGTGTTGTACTTTTTTCTTTGGTGTCTTTTACGACAGTATGGTTTACTGTTGTCATAGTTTAAATTATTGTTGTCCAGTTCTTATCGTATTGATTTTAATATTCTTATTAGCTTCTACATACGTATCATAACTACTCTTTAATTTAAAGCTTTGAACACAGAAATCCATTTGTTTTTATATTAAGAAATCACTGCATTTATGTATCTTTTTATCTTATCTCGAAAGGGATTTTACATAACAGAGAACGTTTGGATTAGAGTAAAACCAGAATTCACACACTTCCATTCTGTTTAATTTTAACAATTCATTACATTTATGTATTTTTGGTTTAATCTAGAACGGGATTTTACATAATAATATAGAATGTATGGATTTCATTGATAACAGATATCACGCCCGTTTAATGAAGACCGGAGGGTCCCTGTATCCTCTCCTGCCGAAGGCGACATCTTCAGCAAGGGTGCTAAAGATACCGCGAACATGGTTAACTGTATCCATGACGGAACTGTCCATATTGCTCGAGTTGTTGGCATTAGTTTCACCGATATCTCATTAGATCGGCTACTGACAGGGAGGACCACGTGAAGGTTGCCAACGCCCTCCCCTTATTATTTTAAAACATGCTTTACAGTTTTTTTGTACTTCTGTCCTATGAATATGCCAGGATCAAGTTATGATCCTTAGGCCTAGTCATGGGAAGAATTCTTCTTATGTGTAGTTTCAAGAACCACGAATTTCTGCAGTTCCTCGATTTGAATATAACAAGCTCAAGAAGTCCAATTTTACATGGAATGACGTTTTAGTGTTCCGCGTTTTGCTGATTTCTATTTCGAGATATTTGTATTTTGCAATCTTCTTCATCTCTTTTGTCGCAACATTTTTTCTGTTGGTATAGCTATATCAATCAAAGTAGATTAACTCTTTGATTTTTTCTTAATTATGATATCCGGCCTATTATTATTACCATTATTATTTTTATTATTATCGAGTGGTTACACACCATCTAGTGATGGATGGGTGAAAAAACCCACATTCAGCGCCCAACAACAAGCCAGGAAAGTTGAATGCAGGCACATGTACTGTAACCACTAGAGTGAGATAAAATAACCAAATAAAAATGGAAACATCACTTCAACCTTGCAAGTGGCGCCTCACAACCAGCGAGGAAAGGCAGATTGCTCAAGAGGTTATTGTTGTATGACAACAACTCATGACTACAGCACTCCCCACTCCTAGCCTGATAGCTGACAACACATGGAAAGATGTCTTAGTACTAGCACTAAGTCTGGTATTGCAGCATTGAATACAGACTGGATATTTGTTATTGCCCAGTTTGGTGACAAAAACAACAACGCACAGGCAAAAAGAGCCATGTTGTTATGTATGCCAAAGGGCATAAGTATTATTATTATTATATTATTATTATTATTATTATTATTATTATTAATTGAAAAACTTTTATAATCTAGCTGATGTTATTGCCGTCATATCTCCTTATTAGGCGAGTTATAACTAATGACCTAGGGCTAATAAGGTTCATTCTTTCACTTATTACATTTCTAATACTCTTCTTATCCTTCCTGTTCCTGACAAGGTCGTTTTCTGCATATCGACAATATTGTGCTCAATCTTCACTTTTTCAACCCTTTTCCGAAACCCTTTGCTAACACTTACCAGAGCTCCTATCACAATAGGTATCACTTGCACATTTCACACCCCAGAGTCTTCTACTTCTCTTTTTAGATCTTGGTATTTCTCTATCTTTTCTTTTTCTTTCTCTTCTATTCTTTTGTCAGCTGGTGCAACGATATCAATGATAATTCATGTATTTTCTTTTTTATCAATTGATACAATGTCTGGCCTTCTTGCCTCAATTACATTATCGCATTGTATATTGATGTCCCACAAAATTTCTACTCTATCATTTCCTATCGCTCCTCATTCCTCTTTGTGCTCTAAACCATTCTTCCCGAATAAGTCCCAGTGAATCCTTTTAGCAGCTCTGTCGTGTATTCTTTTGTATTCTTTTCGCGCTAGCTTTTCACACTCGAAAATTAGGTGCTGGACACTCTCAACTCTTTTTCCATATTCTACAAATAGGGCTGTCTACAGTTTTACCATTTTTATGTTTAATTAAGTTTCTCCTAATTGCCTGCTCCTTTGCGGCACAAATCAGAGCCTTTGTTCCTATTTTCAAGTCGCTTTCTGCTAGCCAATTCCATATCTTCTCTTTATCTACCATACTGGTAGTTTCTCTCACAAACTAGCCATACATATTTTTCCAACCATCGTTGTTTACACTCCTCCTGCATTTGTTTTTTAAACACTTCCTTCTCCAGGGTTCTTTCCGTTTGAATGGTATCGGCTACTTTCACAAGTGGTTCTTCGGAATTCAAAACGTATTGTCCGAGACTTTTCTCTTCTGTTCTTACTACCACTTCATGCTATTCAAACCTCTGCCACCTTCCTTTCGTCTCATATAAAGCCTATTAACATCACTTTTTGAGTGGAACACACCATACATCGCCATTGATTTTCTAGTTTTCTTGTCAATCCTTTTAAACTCACTTTCGCTCCACTCAGTTATCCCCGCCCCTTATCTAAAAATTGATACTGCCCAAGTGTTAATCGGGATTTCAAAATTAATCTCAGTCTTCTCTTATATACTCTTTATAGTCTTGTCATTCACCCTCTTTGATCTTGTGTTGCTCAATTATTCCTAAATACGTGTAACCTTTCTCTTCAACTTCCTTCATTACCTCCCCATTCGGAATATCTATACCTTCACACTTAATAATCTTACCCCTCTTTAAAATCAACACACCACATTTTTTTAATTCCAAATTCCACGCCTATATCTTCCTAAATATATGGACCATTTTCACCAGCCAGTCAATTTCGTCCTCATTTTTGCCATAGAGTTTTAAGTCTATTATTATTATTATCATCATCATTATCATCATCATTATTATTTTAATTATTATTGGGAACTATTTATACAGGATTTACACTTCAGTAAAATATCAAGGTGTCTCCAATGCTATCAATGTGTCTCCATTAAATTTCTTTATATCATCTTGTCCCTGTATCTTAGCTTCTGGCTTCCAACTTTTCTCTTCCCCATCTCTGACTCACTATATAGCAACCATATTGGTATGCGTTGATCATGCATTCTTTCTACGGAACATAGTCATGGCTAAGATCGAGGGAAGAAATGTTGCTTATCCTTGGTCGGGTGTTGAGTTTTAGGTTCCTGCCTGCAAGAATCGTCTTGGCATGCTGGGCCACTACTTTTCAACCAACCAAGAAGACGCTCCCTGACTTTGGGAAGTGATTCGTATGTCTTGTTGTCCACAATGTATTGCGAGCTTTCTATCCCGTCTGCTTCGGTCCTCCATAGATAGAAATCTTTGAAGGGCATTACCAGGGATGCCATCATTGGAAGACGGAGTATAGATATAATAATCGATAGGAAAGCATTGGATTATGTCTTATAGAGTCCCATCCTTATTATTTCAAACTAAAATTCGTTAACATTGTCGTTACTACTGCTATTTGTTTTCATTAATTACCTTTTCTATTCTTTTGAAAACTGCTAAAATAGTTTGCCTTGATATATCTTTTAGTTACATTACCAAGTTTAAAGCTTGACGAAGAATGTTCATCTACAACGTCATCAAATGCTCGATGTTACAGATGGGCTGACGACGAAGTAAAAGCAATCGATGTCATGGAATTGGTTAAGTGCCAAGCAAAGAAAATAAGTACATATCTGGCAACAAAGAAAAACGTTGCTTCGATAGAGGTCATTACACAATCAGAATTATAAGTAATGATAGAATAATGAAAGATACGTATGTACCAAAATGGTTTTGAACCAGCTGAGCTATTAGCTCTTATTCTTAACAAAATCATAGTTGCAACGGTAGTTTATCCTATTCAAGTAAAAGACACGGTTACAAAAATGATCTGGTTGTAAACAAGCGCTGGTATAAATCTAGTTTGGTGTATACATGTTTTTCATTTTGTTTTCTACAACAAATTTTCTCTATCTCTATTATATATTTATACACATACATACATACATACATACATACATACGTACATACATACTCATAATGACTGATTTCCTTTTCTTCATAAGAGAGTGCTCCACACACAAACACCCAGAGCAATATAATAAAACATAATAAAGGTATTCTATCTAAAAACGCAAAACATTAATATTTCGGAGATTCATGCTCTCTCTAACGACTGAAGATAGCTTGCGACAGCATCAAAACGTTTCATATTACATTACATTTATGTTTTTATATTACATTATATTATATTATATTATATTATATTATATTATATTACATTATATTTTATTGTATTATATTATATTATATCATTATGTATATATGTACATATAATATACATATATACTAATAATTTATATGCTAATATAAAGTATATGATTGAAATAGATAAATCAGTCGATTTTGGTGTGACACAAAAACATCTCTGAAACAAAATATAAAATATGCAGTTGCAACTCATAGAAAAATGTAGCACCAGGCTCGAGGGAAAAATAACATTAAAATATTACGGGTTTTTTTTGTTTCTGAAGAAAGAGTAGTCAAAATATTTGAGCACTGACAATTTAAACTTGGGTATGCGGTCTGCTGGTGCACTCGTTTTTCTGGGCACTGTAGCAAGGTCAGTATTACGGTTACGGGTAGGCTTAGGACATGCAGAGTTCTAGAATTTTTACATGTACTTTTATTTTTTGTTTTCGCAATAATAAAGCTAAGGAATTTTCAGCAGATCGAGCTTTTAAGTTACTTGTGTTTATGTAAGTTAATGCTGCATTCAAATGTAATACATGATTCCAAAAATGATGTGGTGAAAGACAGGTAGTAACAGCTCAGGAGGTAGAGCATGTTACCATGATAGTCAGATACTGGTTCGAATCCAATTCGAAGCAAACATATTCTTCACTTTTATACATACATGTTTATCATCAAATGCCAGCATTGATAAAAGGAGGTTCAAACGTATATATGTCTCACATTAACATTACAATGATTTTGGTCCTCCAAGACTAGGGGTACTAATGAGCCCTGTGTATAAAAATAAATAAATAAGTATAATACAATTTGAAAAATGAAGAAGAGCAATTTATTTACAAGTAAATACAAGTTTTGAAATCAATGGTTAAAAGTTATGCGAATCAAAATTCGTCAAGATGTGTCTAGGAAAATTATGAATATCTGAAAAAGTGTGACATTTGAAAAACCAGGCAGTTCGGTGTAAATTTTCTCAGACACATTTACGAATTCAAAAATAGGTCCAACTTTTTACAGTAAGAACCATTGTTAAATTCTGATGATAGCTAATGGTAAGTCATCATAAACTACTACCCCATTGTAATAAAGACTTTTTAGTAGTTTCTAGTTTCACTTTAGGCACTCTCAAAAGTCTATTATTGTTTCTGGTTCCTCTGTCGTGATTTACGAGTTCAAAATAATCTTCGAAGTTTTGTCCGTTAATGCATTTGTTCTATTGTTATATTGTCCCTGTGCTCTTATACATATGCACATAATTTACAAAAATACTACAATCTTCAGCCGTGTGTAATGTCGTAGTTGAATATGATGAAAAACGATGATTAAATCAATAAAAATCCTTTCCTTACACGTTGTGGGGTGGGAGCTATTCAGAGGTCCCTTTATCTCACCAAGAAACAAAATAAGGTTAACTATAGTTAGATGCCATTACTATTTGCTTCCTGAGTAGTTTGATAAGAAAAATTTAGCTTCATAAGAAACCAAAAGTTATCTTTATAAGCAATAGTTATTTATTTATCTATTTGTTCAATTATTAGTAAATATTTATGCCCCGGGTATTCATCAGATCATCAAAAGCGATACCTTAATTTTTTTGAGTGCCAATGTTAGCAGTGATTACAAATACTGTATTTCCTTGAATAAGCGCTTATTCAAAAATCGCCCTTCAAAGGAGGCGCTGATTGAGGAAATACGGCACCGTAGTGAGTCTCTTGTTTTTAGTTGCTTGACAGTCAATACCTAACCCTTTTCATTTATTTTGATCTATTTTAGTTCTTGATGAAAGATCTGATAAAGAGTAAAGCAAAACTGGTCAATTTAGAGATATTTGTTGATCAATATAATAAAATGAAAGAAATCGCGGAAGACACAAACAGGATTATTGAAGAGAGGTTAAGTACTTGTTCTGATTTAGAAGAAATACATAAAGAATATGCAGGATATTGGTTTAACTTAAAAGAACCACTCACATCTAATAGCAAACTTTCAGACATCAGCCCCCCTGCCTATCCAGTTCAAGCAAAATGGACCCTTAATGAGAAGGAATATCAAGGCACATTGAATGTTTCTTTTATGTTTCCATTTGAGGAAAGTTTAGCCGAAAAAATATTATCAGCATCGTTTGGAACAAATGAAGTCGTTACTGCAGTAAATGAAGCCAACCTTCGCTATCAACAACAAAAAAATTTACAGAATGAGCTAAAAACCCACATAGAAAACCAGAAGCCGAAATCCGAAGGTGCAGCTAAGAGAAGCATTATGAAAACGTCCGGACACAAAGAAATTCTTAAACGTGCGACACCATCTATTTCACAGTTTTCAATTTTAAGTGACTCCAGCCTTCGTGGCTACAGACAATTGTCACCTTGGGCAAGAATACCTAAAGGGCAATCTCTTGCTGCAAAACGAGATGTAGTTTCAAGTCCACATGCAGCCAACTGGACAAGTCAAGGAGGTAAGATACTCTACATTTAAAAGGTCTTTAGTTCGAACTTGCACTGACAATTATATACAATTATTTTTAGAATTTCCTGTGACTGTTTTATACAGGTAAGTAAGGTGTTTCCTATTCCTTGTGAAATTTCGTGAAAAAATGGGGGGATGGATTCTCTGTTATGAACTATCTCCGATTTTATGCAAAATTTTGTAAAGGGCGGGACTTTTTCTAATATAGAATAGATGTGTTCTAATCTTTGTGAAATTTATTCAATAAGAGAATATCCGATCGACTCCGCGATTGTTTCTCACAAGAAATTTAAAATTTCGAAATAAACCCGGTTGGAAGCATTTATTTAATGTCCAGCTCAAAGAAGGTAAATTTCTATTCATGCTTCTGTGAAGAGACATTCCACATCTTTTAGAGAGGAAAGTTATTTTGGTAGTAGAGTACCTTTTCCTTTTTTTCGATAATGTCATTTTATGTGGGACGATATCTTAAATATATTTCCCTTAACTCATCTTTTGACTTTACGTATTTCTCTTGCCCTTCCTTTATCATCTTCCTTTATTAAAAGTTCAATAAAAAAGTGACTTTCTATCCTGTATGGTGGCCCTGTGCGCATTGTATATTTGCCATATTTACCTTGCATAATTACCTATGTCCCTGCTATGGTAGCTCTATAGCTCTTGTATAGTGGCCCTGTATGCCTTGTATGGTGGTCCTATATGCCTTGTATGGTGGCACTATCCGTCTTGTACGGTAGCACCAAGTGACTTGTATGATGGCACTATCGGCCTTGTATGGTGGTCCTATATACCTTGTATGGTTGCCCTAAGTGACTTGCATGATGGCACAATCCGCCTTGTATGGTGGACCTAAGTGACTTGTATGATGGCCTTATGTGCCTTGTATGGTTTCTCTATGTCCCTTTTATGGTTGCCCTATATGCGTTGTGTGTTAGCTCTACATGCCTTGTGTGGTTCTTTATCAATGAGTACTGATTTTTGAGATAGACAACGTCAGGAATTCAACATAAGGATAGAGACAATACGTACGTCATGTTTACACTTTAAGTACACAGACGTAAAGGAACCCATTAATTCTGTCGAGCTAAAGTGATTAAAAGTGGATAGAAATCACTTTTAATCACTATAGCCCACCAGAATTGTTAGCATTCAACATGTTTTTCGTTAATGCAAATATTTGTGAGGAATTATTTAGTCACTACAAATCCTTTCCTTACACCTTGTCAGGTAAAAACTATTTAAAGGGTACTTTATCTCAACAAGAAAAAAGTAAGGTTAAGTAAATTTAAATGCCATTACTATTTCTCACCAAAAATAGTCAAATGTACCATGACATAACGCGTCATCCTTCTGCTTAAAGCGATGTATGACGAACAAAAGGCTGCGGTAAGAACAATGTATGGTTTGTCGGATTGGTTTTCAGTAAAAGTGGGTATCCATCAAGGCTACATTCTTTTATCTGACCTTTTTAACCTCTAATCTGAAGTTTCCACGAGGAATGCCCTTCAATGGGAATTTCAACATCGGAGGAAGGAAGGTATCGAATCTGAAATATACAGATGATGTGGTTCTCATACCCAGCTCATTCCCAGAGTTGGATTAATAAGTTTGAATGCAATAATATTCTCGATGTTAGCAAATCGCTCCTTCAGTTGAGTGCAATCATGTTGCAGACTTCCATTGCAGAATTTTGAGTGCATTAGCAACGATGACCATACTTGTATTTCTTGAGTGAAACACTGCGTACAATAAGTCAATATGAGGAGAGATCTAATAAAATAAGTCAAATCAAAGAGCCTGCATAAATAGAGGCAACTTTGATTGGTTAAATTAAATCGTAAGAAGGACCTTGCTCTGTGAGATGCGTCAGCCTGACTGAAGAACAATACCGAATATACGGACTAGTATTATTATGCGCTGTGTGAGCCGAATGTTAGTAAGCTACAGAGAATCCCACTTAGCTATCGCCTTTTTAAACTGGAGAGGGTCCTTCTTGGTTAGGATATTTTTCCCGAAATCACAGGCCATGTTTGAAAAACTGTGATTCCACAGATTCTCGGTAAGGGTGACCCCAATAGACGCAATAGATGCGCCATCCCTGGTTATTGTAATACAACGACATTATTACAAACATTATTACAAATGAAAAATAATACGGATACAGATAGAAATAATGTTATGTAAAGGATATGATTGTAAAATAACCAGATTAAGGACATGACGCCTAAAACTCAGGTACTAGAGCATGTAGTCATAATAACCGTGGATGTTGATTTGAATCTAATTCACATACAGTTACAGAAAGGACTAGATAGATTTAATGTACCATTAATATTCTATAGATCTAACTACATTGAATTTGTCTCATTTTTCTCCCTTTTTCCAGGTGAAGAAAATAGTTGTCTGGCTGCTGAACATGTTTACAAATGGTATCATGATGTAACTGATAGCCTTAAAGGCATGCTAGATAACTATGATCATGGTAAATTACTCATTTCACGTTCAAGGGAGAAGTTGTACAATAAACTCTCTGAAGCTGAGCAATATATTTCTAAAGAAGGTAATTTAAGTCATAATATAAATCTATACATATTGTTTTGGCACTTTTTTTGTTTCAAGCGCATACCTTACTTTACCGAGGTACCATCCCAAAGAGGTCGGCTGTCATAGTCCTCCACTCTTGTCTGTCCAATGCCAGTTTTTTACACTCGTTGATGTTTTTCTTCATCATATCAGCAATGTTGCCCGTCGATGTGGTCTTTTTTCTTCCTGTTCCTCGCTTAACCTCAAAAACCCCTTCCATTATCATTTTTTGAAGGGAATTGTGCCGCCTTATGTGCCCACAGAATGTAATTTTTCTTCTTTTTATTGTGTCTAGTAGGGTTGTTTTGCTTATTCCTATATCATTCAGAACCCTTGAATTTTCTTTATTTCTTTCCAAGACACTATTCATCCTACAGTAACACCATATTTCAAAGGCTTCTACTTATGTTTCAGTACTTTTCTCTGTCGTCCAAGTTTCACAGCCATAAGTGAGGATTGACCATACGTAGCATTTTAACAGACGGATCCTGGTTTTCCATGAAATGTATTAATTGAAAAAAGAGCGCTACTTTTCTTAATAGTCTAGAATTGTTCTGTATATTTAGCAACGTAACCTTAATAAATCATAACGTCAACTGACGTCTTACCCTCTTAGTTGATGCAATGTACATCTCTTCCTTTTTCCTTTACACTGTTTTTATCAGAGTTTCCACAATGGAGTAGCTCTCTCCACTTCAATAGCACTCTGACCATTTTTTTCTTCCTTCCACAGGAAAAACTTGATCTCAGGACACATCTTTGTATCATCTTTTAGACCTTCTTTTCTTCTTCAGCTTTCTCTTCTGACTTTTTGCTACAATAACAGCGGGGGTAAATCTTGAGGTAAATATTAGAATTCTGCTATTTTACATTAAACCTACTTCTAGAATGAGTATTATTTTTTAAGCATTAGTTTCTTAATTTAAGTCAATAGGCTGAAAAATCTGAACGATCTGGATGTGCAGAACAGGGCACTCCAGAGAGAGGACGTATGAAATCAACCACAAGGCAAGACTGCTGGACAGGAAGGAAGAAGAAAATGGTGATATGTCTAAGAACTTCTGGTCTTGTTATGTATGAACCATATAACCATCTCTTGCTTCTATCCATAAGTATATATTTATGTTTCCTACCAAACCTAATTACTCTTTCTTTATTTTTGTATGAATTCTATGTGATAAATGCACTTTACATTTTTTTTGAGATTGGAAATTCAGTACATGTTCTCCAACGTTATTTCTCGAATTTTCTTTTAATAAATTCTTTGCTGTTTCAAGAAAATTAGACATTGAAAGTAATTTGCTTTTTTTTGTGTATATAACAGTGAACGACTCAGGCGCTGTTGACAGTGATAAGGATACCATGATGTACTGGCTCTATCCAATAAAGAGTGGTAAGTGTTGCTAGAAAGCTTCATCACTTTAGTGGCACTCATGGTTATTTGTATAAAATTGTAAGCAAAAAGGAACCAAAAGCGAGTAAACAGGATGGCCTCGTAATACATTTAATGAGCCTGCTAAACTCTTTAATGAATACCGTAAATGTTCGATTTAGCGGCCCGGGAGCTTTTTTCAAACATTTTAGGTGAGGGCTGAATCCAGAGGGGCGCTGATAAAATATATCCACTTTTATTCTTTACCTAGATTTTTATATAACACAAACGTAGGAAACATCAATTAAAACTGAAGAGTGCAGCTATTGGTGAATAATGAACCATAAAGAGCAAGGGAAAAAAATACAAACATCTCGACATTAAATTTACTAGTATAGATAGTTTTTAAAAAAACCTGTGTTAGGTAGACTGAGTTTTTCTTTGCTAAAAATTTATATTAGTGCTCCCTTATTGGGCGCTCCCTTATGGAGCGCTTATTCGAGGGTGGCCTTTATAAAAATAATTTGCTAAAATAAGAAGCGGTTTTTCGAGTGATGCACTAAATTGAAAGAAGGCGTTAGAGCGGGAGAACCCTTTACGCTAGTTGTGTACGTTGTTTAAAAGAGCCAAAGACTACGCTAATGTAGGATATTGCGCATCAGGGTAGAAGCGTGAACAATTATGCAAGCAAAAGAATGGAAGATTTCTTAAAATTATTAAAAACTTAATCTGTTATTTGATTGTCATCCTTGCCGAGTTCACCAAAAAAATTGCACTGGATTTAAAAAATATATTTTATAATTAAGGTGTAACGGCGGAAACAGTTAGCTTAAGATAAGTTTCTCTTTCGTTGTAAATTCACTTCCTATTTCTTGATATAAGTCTATACCGGTTTATCATTATATCTACAGGAAAGCCAACCCCACAAGTCCGGTTATGTTCCAATCTATATACGGAATATACTATAAACTAAAAGCTCGCAAGCTACCTCTTTCCTTTAACTAAAGTGTAACCCTAACTTCAATCCTAAACAGAAAAAACGCATAAAAGTTCGATAGTTCGATAAATAACTTAGCGTATGTTCTACTCGAATTGTGAACGCTGCAGCTCTTAAACAAAGTTGTATTTTGTTTGGTACAGCAACTTGCTTTTCAACCGATATTTTGGTTCTTACATGTTTTCATAAATCATATGAAAATATAAAATTTTACTGGAGGTGTGGTTATTAATATGAACTAAAATAATAATAGTTGTTTCTTAAAACATTAACCAGCATTACTTTTTTATTTACAAAAATTGTATTTTTTGAATTTACATTGGATGGCTTGTTTTTCCGCATGACCCCAGAGTTTGTTTTCTATATCACAATATCTTGTATCTAATTTTGCTATTCTAGGTCTCCAATTCTGGGATACATACCACTTCGGACAGCTTGATAAACAAAATCGAAAATTTATTCCTATGTTAAAAGAGGAGTTGGATCAGTCAGCCAAAGCAAACAATTTTGCCAATGTCTTGGGATACATTGATTATCTCGGAAATCAATGGAATAGTGCCCAAAGGCGTGGCTCAGTCAAGACAAGTGGGCACAATAATACGAATGCCGCTCAATACCTGTTACAGGTAGGTCAGCTTTAAAACTTGCGCATTAAACAATAGCGAATTTTCGTAATTTTTAATTAACTGCTTTTGACATAGAAATCATGGTTTTGAATTGAGAAATAGAAAGAATAGGTTGGTTTCGGGTAAAACTATATTTCATATCATTAAAAAATTAACACCGGGTAATTTACTAATCATAAGACAACGTATTACATAAAAATAGTAAAGATCAATTAATTGCTAATGAATGAGCATTAAGGTATGATGACGAATTGGGATGATGTCGAAGAAGATGCGCGCGTAGCGGGGGATTATGAATTCAGGATAATAAAACTAGTAAATCTTAATACCCTAGAGAATCAAGCTTATACCAGTCACGAATTACTACCGAATTAGGAGACAGAAAGACAAAACAATGAATGAATATAACACATCCAATTATTATTATTACAAAACCAAGTAAAAAGGAACTTACAAGGAAGAAATTGTTGCTGCTTATTTTGGTATATACCACAGATACTGCAGAACACAAACCTTTGCAAAAAGACAAGTACCTGTTTCGTGTGGAATAGGTAAATCCCTGGTCATTCACAATCATAGTATTTCCGATAAATAGTAGGTTTAGAAACAAAAATCAAATATTAAACCTGAAAAAACGTTCACGATCGTTAAAATATCATCACCACTTCGTATTTTATCCAAATTTCAAAGTGCTTAAGTTTTCAAAGTATTAATTCTTCAATATTTTTAAATGCTTCAAATGCTAACTTAACAGAGCTCCCAGAAAAGAAAATACAAAAATGATGGAACAAGTGAATGATACTATACAAGAAAAGAAAATTAAAGGAAAGGAATGAGCGTTACATATTAAATTGTGTACTTCCACTGACCAGCAAAGCAAGAAAACAGAAAAATATACCAGATACCTGGGATTTCTTTGGAAAAAACACATTAAAGTGATTTCTTTATACAAACAAAAAACATCCACAGGCACCAGAAACTAAAGGAGGCCATTAGAGAAGCTAGATCGGATTATCAATATCCATGAAAACTTACAGAAAAAGAGCTGTAACAAAATAACATTAAGGGGAAGCAGTTTCGTTTCTGTTTAGCCACGCCAAGATGAAAATTTTCCACGTAAACCCCTTCCCAAGCTCTTCTGCCTATACATATTGCTCTGAGTGAAGAAATCCTCATTGTCGTCATCATCGTCCTGGAAACATGAAACTGATATCGAAATCAAAGATGGCTTAAATCACAAGAGAAGTATTTTTATAAAGCTCAAAGGTTAATATAGAGATCTAAGCACAGCAATTGTCTTACAATCTTTGGTTTTCTATATAAAACCAGTGCATTTTGTTGTATTCTTAAAAAACAAAGAATTCTCAAGTAGTTTTTTGTCGATCTTTTTCAAAACATGCCTTCCGATGATCATGCTGCACATGGGAAAGCAAGGGATTGAATCTGTGACTGTGAATAAAGCAGAACAGTACGCTAAACACAAATTTCATTTAATATTTCTTCCAGTGTCCAGTGGCTTGCATCAAAGTAGTAATTAAAATGCCCGAAAGTTCAACCTGCAACTAGTTCGAGCATCAGGTTATTCAACAAAAATTGAATCAACTGTTCGGTAGTTAGGCTAAGAGTAACTTGCGTATCCAGTGGTCTACCGGGGGAAAAATTGTGTCCAAACGTCTAATCGTACAAGATTAATCCGGAGTGTTTCACCAGAGAATGACTCAGTTCATCAACGGGTGATCAAACTATCAATTTACTTTGATTGATAGCTTTATTAAGGACACCTTTGGTTTTATAGCAATTTAGATAATAATCATTATTGAAAATTGTTAACTAGTGTTAGGACATAGTCAACGTACTGAAATGAATTGCCATTCTAGTGATAAATGTTTCATTAAAATAGTAATTAATAATAATCAAAACGATACTCTTTTTGTTTCAGACTATGAAAGATCTCTTTTCAAACCCTACAACACTGGAGAACGCTAAGCCTAAAATTGATGGTTTGCACTACTACGTGAAACAGACGAAACTGAACTTGAGAAGCTGCAATTAAAGAAAGGAAAAATTTAATTTTTGTTATCAGGATATCATAGTAATAAACATTAATAAGTAACAATAAAATTGAGTAAAGAGGACATTGTAAAGTACTAACAAAACTATTTATTTGACTTGTATCAAGCCAAAAACATTACCAGGTCTCCAGTTTGAAGCAGCGGTTAGTAACATTGTTATTTTGTTTGAAAGCTTCAATAACAACCCATTTTGGATGAACTAGCATGTAAGGCTTATAATAAAAACATGTATATGAAGAAAGAGAAGACTTGCTTGAATTTTCATGGAATGAATAAAGACATTAAACCCACCAAAGAAAATAATAATTGTATATCTCATTACATATTATATTTCTTATTTGAATAAATTTAAAGCTCTAACACTTACTTCAAAATATTATCTCTTTCTACTTGCTTTGTTATTTTTTTTGTTAAGTGTTATCCACTTTGCCTTGGTAACATTGTAAGATTAAAAACATTAAACTGACATATATATATATATATATATATATATATATATATATATATATATATATAATACATCGGGTAGATAGTGTATCATGTCTACTGAGAGCGCTCCATATACAAATAAAGACAGACTATCACGAAATCAAAATGCAAGTTTGCAATTACTTTGCAATTACTTACAATTAAGTTTCACGTTTTCACAAGTTTCAAACTGCTATGAATACTCATTAAAAGGAATTCTTACAAAGGTAATCAAGAAGACATTTTTCAAGAGAAAATCTTCTTCTTTAGTTAGATCAGTGTTGATCACCTGTGACTGGTCTNGTTATTTTTTTTGTTAAGTGTTATCCACTTTGCCTTGGTAACATTGTAAGATTAAAAACATTAAACTGACATATATATATATATATATATATATATATATATATATATATATATATATAATACATCGGGTAGATAGTGTATCATGTCTACTGAGAGCGCTCCATATACAAATAAAGACAGACTATCACGAAATCAAAATGCAAGTTTGCAATTACTTTGCAATTACTTACAATTAAGTTTCACGTTTTCACAAGTTTCAAACTGCTATGAATACTCATTAAAAGGAATTCTTACAAAGGTAATCAAGAAGACATTTTTCAAGAGAAAATCTTCTTCTTTAGTTAGATCAGTGTTGATCACCTGTGACTGGTCTGCTGAACTGCTGTAATATCTTTTTATCTTGTGCGTGCCTAACATCATCGGCAAAAGTGAGACCGGTCATTTCGCTCATGTTATCCGCGAAATATGATTTTTGTCGCCCTCTTGATCTTATGCAATGAAGCCTTCCTGTCTGCATCTATTTTCCCATACCACTGCTTCCCGCAATATGCCAAAAATATCCGAGTTGTTTGGTTTTGGTGTCATTCACCAGGCGTCAACTGCCTCCTACTTTCTCCATAACAGGTATTTCATTTTTCTCATCATCCAAGAGACACACATCAATTTTCGATCTTAGTCTGTTTGCCTGTCTTTATTCACAATCATGAGATTGCTTGGTTGTTGCACCATTCCTGCTTCTTTGTTTGAGTTCTATTTTGGTCTAGTAGATCCTGAGGTTCCTGAATGTTTCCAGAGCGACGTCACCTGTGTAGCGAAGGTTTGTGGTTTTACGACCATGAACACTGACTGTCCCTTCGAGGCTTTCTGTGGCTTTTCACAGCACTGTTTCACCGTAAAGATTTAACAAGTACTGCGATAGGATGGACGCTTGCCTTGTCCTATCCAAAACCATTTGGTGAGACCGTTTTAAGTTCGTACTGCGGCCTTTTGTTGCCGCTAGAGCCTTACCATGCAGTTGTGTGCTCCAGAAATCTTATCTCGTGCAATGTGTTCTAGAGCTGGTTCTGTACAACCGTATCAAAAGCTATATGGTAATCTATGAAATCAAGGAATAATTGATTCTTGTAATTTCGCATTTTCTCAATAAGCATTTTGAGATTGAAGATAACGTCACATGTGCATTTTAAGCCTGCGGAATCAATTATTTCCTCTCCTATGTTCTTGTTATAGCGTTAATTGTCTTTCTACAATATTCTGTAGCACCATCTTCCATGCATGGCTTACAAGTGCCACTGTCCTGCTCTCTTCACATTCAGGTACGTCTCTTTCTTTCGGTATCGAAATAAACACTGATCTTGCCCAATCCGGCCAAGTTTTCAGTTTCGATATGTATTTACAAATTATGTGCACCATCTTTTTTGAATCGACAGCTGTTATTAGCTGAATAGATATGTCCACTCCATGGCTCTTTCCATCTTTGGCTCCTTTAAACGCGNTTTAAGCCTGCGGAATCAATTATTTCCTCTCCTATGTTCTTGTTATAGCGTTAATTGTCTTTCTACAATATTCTGTAGCACCATCTTCCATGCATGGCTTACAAGTGCCACTGTCCTGCTCTCTTCACATTCAGGTACGTCTCTTTCTTTCGGTATCGAAATAAACACTGATCTTGCCCAATCCGGCCAAGTTTTCAGTTTCGATATGTATTTACAAATTATGTGCACCATCTTTTTTGAATCGACAGCTGTTATTAGCTGAATAGATATGTCCACTCCATGGCTCTTTCCATCTTTGGCTCCTTTAAACGCGCGTAAAATTTCAGTGAACAGTGGTGTTGGTTCCTCCATTGTCGTATCCATGTCAAAGTAAAGAAGGGCTCTTCCCACAGTCGCACTTGCTAGCAGAGTTCTTTGCAGCACTCTCTTCATCTCATTTATATTAATTGCCTTTCTGACAAGATTTTCCCATCGTTGTTCTCAATAACATCTAATCTGTTGAGTGAAACTATAGAGTGATATTTCGAACAGCTGTAGAGAGGTCACTGAAAGAATTATTGCCAGTATGAGCTTAACTGTTTTTAATGTTTTTTCACATTGCTCATTGATGATGGAAATCTTATCAACCCTTATCCTCCTTTTCATCTTCCGATTTGCAATTTGATATTCTTCTCTTCCTTTCACTGAATTCATTCTTTCCTCTTTTTTTGTGCCTCATTGTTAATCCACAAGTGTATTATTCCTCTGGTTTTTGGTATGTGGCTCTCTGCACTTTGCAAAATGACATTTCTCAATTCTGTACACAATTCTTTTGGCGTTGAATTGTCTTTTATTGTCGCTAACATTTGGAACTTTTTGTTAACTAACCTTATATTTCAGGGTTGATTCTTTCCAAGTCAAAACAAAGTGAAGCTTTGTTCTTAGGCAAATAATTCAATGTAAAGTAGCTATTGTATCCCTTCGCTTGTTTTGACTTGGAAAGAATGAAATCTGAATATAAGGTTTAAGTTTACAATAAGTTAACTCAAACAAGTTAGCCCATATAAAGACGAGTCAACGCCAGAAGAAATGTGAAAGGAATTAAAAAATGTCATCTTGCAAAGTGCAGAGAGCCACTCACCAAAGAAAAGTGGAAGCATACACTTAAGGATTAACACTAGAAAAGTGGAAATCACCCACAACAAACCTTAAAATAATTACCTTTAGCATAGCCGACCGCCTATTAAACTCCTCAAACCAGAACGTTAAGGACTACGAAGAAGCATTGAAAAGGAGTAGAAACAGAAATTACCGACTCAAGTTTACCCCTAAAACGAGAAGGAACCGTAGAAGAAATCTTATATGGCTCAACACACTTTTCAACAAAAACGTGTCCACAAATGTGGTACGGAAATTCTAGCTAGATCGACCTATGTCGATCTAGCTATCTGAAAACACTTTTTAATCGAAACAATGTCAAAGCTAGTTGCAGCTGTACTGAAAATTTAGGCTCCATTTATCAAAATCCAAGACACAAAGTTGTCATTACCTGAAATACCAGAACCTTTTAATTGCAATCGTAGAAAGAAAACCCAAGATGTTTTGAATGGAGCAGGCCGAAAATCATCAAATGCAAATAAAAATCACCCAACTTCCCGAAAAAGAAATAAGATTCAACGGCCATCAGCAGTCCTTAAATAAGAACAAGTACAAATACAGCACTTCATCGTGCGTCTGGGACCTCAAGGAGAAACACAATATCACCCTGACACATAGCCGTTTATTAAACAAGTGAAAAGTTCTACAAACAGTTCACTCAATTGCCTCCCTTGTTTACAAAAGAAGCTTTATACTCCCTTCTACCCAAAGTTTCGACACATAAACAAATTCAAACTTGCAATCTATAAAACTCAAGACTGATAATAAATTTAATCATCCATCTGGTTTTTTTCTACTCCACGTTGTAATAAGCCTCTAGCAATTTCTCTATTTAAGTAATGAGTGTAAGAAAACCGAAATTTAGGGTCCTAAAATAACAGTCATATATATATATATATATATGATGATGAAGGACAAAAAAATCAACAAAGCTTAGTTCAGAACTGTCAGTTTCATGTTTTCAAAATCGTCAGCTAATGTTTCAATTTCATTGAGCACTTTTTATAGTAATACTTTACACTCATTAACTTTATATATAAACAGAAATTATTTTTCTGAAACAACAATGTAATGCAAACCCACTAGAAAAATATTTCGAATACCTCGTTTATCATCAGACATTAAACTAACAGAAAATTAATCAAATATATTTATAAAAGGTTAAAGTAGTAAACAGGATGATTAACTAACATAAAAACCAGTGAAATTCATATGAAAGTAAAAATTACGACGTGATTTTCATGACAAGCAGCTGTGGGTCGTCAGTTTTTTCATTGTTCATCTTCAGAATGGGAGATTGAAGATGATATCAGTACCATCATCGGGTAGTCTAGACCGCCTGCTCACCCTCGAGGCTTTGTTTAGTCCAGAATTAGACATCTCGTTGAATACTCTTTTATGGCTAAAAGAAGGGAGTTCTTTTTGCTACAGGAGTCGATTTAATTGATGAGGGATATTTAACAGGGTGTCGGAGCCTGGACTAAAAGACAATGGAAAGTATTGCAGGCTAGATTTTATGGTATTTTTGTAATATCAACTATAAAATAGACATAATATAAAACTACGACAAAATAAACTAGTCAAATAAGTATTCAAACACGTTTGGAACGTTATCGGTATCATCTTCGTCAACAACTGAATCTGTTGCTTTCTTACAGCTGGAAGTGCAAGACTGTAATTACGGTTGAGCTTAACGAGAAATGAAAGAAACTTGTCAGATGTCTCACCATTGAATAGAAGTGTCTCCAGGCTATCAAGAAAAACTGTATCTTTTGAGGGGGTGGGAGGTTTCCTCGCAAAGATTCCTAAGAAGTATTGGTGTTGAAGTAGATGCAATAGCCTCTTGCAAACTGCTCTCTTTTTACTGGATTGACGATATTTTGTGTTGTTGTTTACTCATTCGTATTGTTTTCTTTGTCTGAACTCTTCTTTTTTATCTTTCGACTGCTTCGTATTAGGAGTCGCCAAAGCGGATCATTCGCCTACATTTTGTGCGGTCGACAACGTCTTCCATTCTCACTCCCATCCCCCTCATGTCCTATTGCATGCATGTAGCGTCTCCTTTGTCTTCCTCTCCTCCTCCCTGGCAGATTCATGTCTAATATTCTCCTCTGCATATAATTCTCTTCCCTTCTGATCATACGCCCATACCATTTCAGTTATACCTCCCTTTGCTTCTCGTTCAATCTCCTGACATCTGCTGTAGCTCTGATGTTTTCATTTCTGATTTTATCCAGGCGTGTGCCCACCTCACCATTCTCAATTCTGCCACCTCCAACTCTGCTTGTTCCTTTGTTGTCGCTACTGACTCCAGCCCACACAGTAAAGCTGGCCGCACTACCGTCTTATACATTTTTCCTTTCACTTTTGGTGATAGCTTTCTGTCACATAGTCTTACACTAATCTCCTTTATCTCTCAGATACTGCAATCAGCTAATGCTAAAATAACAAAGGACATATTTAGTATATGAATATTGTTTTCTTTGTCAGAACTATATAGAAACAAATCAAGGCTCATGTTTTGGACAGGACGACTGGTTTCCATCACAATCAAGTAGCTCTTCGTCTACGTGTACAGTTGTACACCCAATTCCGCCTTTTTCAATTGACTTATTTAGATGGAGTAATGGACTCGAGATCTTATTACGACTTTGCTTCTTTGTTCCCTTCACTTTAAAAATGAATTTAGGTTTAAGATATGCATCTACAGTATTACATATTTGTGTAAATATAGCAAAAAGGTTACAATATTCTTTGACAAAAGCACCCATATCCGTGAAGCTCAAAGTATTTCTTGTGTCAAGCTTTCCTTCCTGTGTAGAGCTATTTGACCACCGTTGATCACGGATGGGTCTA
This sequence comes from Morbakka virulenta, assembly GCA_003991215.1. Lineage (NCBI taxonomy): Eukaryota > Metazoa > Cnidaria > Cubozoa > Carybdeida > Carukiidae > Morbakka > Morbakka virulenta. Next base: position 144,446 of record RDPX01000602.1, on the reverse strand, counting down.
CCACATTATTATCAAAGAAATGCTTTTGCACGGTCCAGAGAAAGAGAAAAGGAGGAAAGACAGACAGAGAGAAAGAAGGAGAGAGAAAGAAGAAGAGACAGCAAGAAAGAAGAAGAGACAGCAAGAGAGAAGAAGAAGAGACAGTAAGAGAGAAGAGGAAGAAGAGACAGCAAGAGAGAAGAAGAAGAAGAGACAGGAAGAGAGAAGAAGAAAAAGAGACAGCAAGAGAGAAGAAGAAAAGGAGACAGCAAGAGAGAAGAACAAGAGACAGTAAGAGAGAAGAGAAGAAGAGACAGCAAGAGAGAAGAGAGAGACACAAACACAAACACACAGAAGATAATGATGAAAAAAATGTAGTGAAAGCAAGATATCCATTAACTGGAAAAAGGCCTCCAAATAACAATTTTATCTTAGTGCTGACATTCAAAGGAAACAATTCAATGAGTTGTATATAAATTCTTTAATAACCCTTTCCTAAGAAACGCTGTATGTATAAATATACGTACCATAATGGATGTACTTGTCATATTGTAATGCAATGGGGCAATAATGAAATAAACAAACACAAGACTTGAACCACAGAAGTATGAAAAACCACGAGGGCCATAGTGCTTTTGTTAAATGACAACCACGATGATAAACTTTGGCCTCAGACAATAAATATTTTAGATAGGTTATTATATGACTACCGGCTAATCTCAAGTTATCTAACCTTGTCTAATAATCACTAGGAGTCCAGAAAAGTTCACTTATCTCGTTCAAAACTAATAAATGTAGCGTAGAAATACCAGGTTTTGGAATGGAATATTGTTATTATCGGCAGAGGAGACTGGCGGTTAAAGTATGCAAGCTTGCTCTTGAGTTTTATCCCATGTCCTGTGTATAGGCATTTATCCTGAACTTGCAACTGAGTTTACCTAATGCTCTCTTTTATTTCTGCAGTGGTTTATCTATAATGAGTACATGAGGATGTGTTAGACTTTCTTATGTCAAGTTGTTTGTTATTGGCAATGTCTCAACAATTTGCAAATTAACGCGCTCTGTTGATCTCGACCAATCAAATTGTAGGATTTCGTAAACACAACGAAACCTATTGTTGACAAGGAAGATTGTCACAAGGAGCCAGTACTCAAAAACTAAGTTTAAGTCCGACTTTTTTTAAATTATAATTCAAGAAAAGTGGAAAAGTATAAATTAATGATAATTATCATTAGATAAACCTGGCATTTCTCGATCCGACATTCGGAAGGAAAAATGAGCAAGGCTGAAAGAAGCAAAGCTACTACCTGCACGAAAGTGGCTGCGATCTAGGGTAAGCTTCCTGGACGCCACTCAACCTCCAAATCATGAACCAAAAGAGGAGAGGGAGGAGAAATGGCTGAACAGTGGATGAAGCATGGAGAGGCTGGACAGCAATGTATTGAGAGGAGCATTTTGCCTGGTGAAAAACTTGCCAGTTCTTCTTGTTCGTCAATTCCCCAGGCTGTCATCATCTCAGATCTTTTTACTCCAGAAAGTGGCACAGGCCACTGCTGCGTCACTGGGATTGGCAAGGTCGTCGGTAGTGCACTTTGGAGCGAGGCTACAGGACATGAGATGTGCCATGGTTTGCTCACTGCCGCAGTCACAGGTACTGGTGGGGCTCATGTTCCACGCTTTTAGAGAGGCCTTGCATCGGCCTTGCGCAACTCGAAGTCTGTTGAGGGTCTTCCATATTGGCCACGGTAGCTCATTTCCGCTGGCGAGTTGTAGAGTTAACACTATGCCTCTGCTTGTCCATGAGTCTGCCATGCTGTGTCCCTTCCAGCTGATCATCCATTTCTCCTCAATGGCTTGGTCGGTGGAGGTGGTGAGGGGCTTGGTGGAGTCCATGGAACTGCTCCGGGAGGACAGTCTCTTCCGGGTGATGGAATGCTGATGAAATGAATATCTATTGTCATCTTCCTGCTTCCGGCGCTGATCGAGACTGTGAACCTCTCGGCGGACTCTTGGAGGGGCAAGACCAGCTAAGGCATAGACACAGGCTACAGTGGTTGGCTTTAGACACCCCGTTACAATACGGCAGGTGTCATTTAGAATCGGGTCGATTTTGCGGGCGTGGCTAGATCTGCACCACACTGAGCTGGCGTATTCAGCGGCTGAGAAGCATAGACCAAGGGCAGTCGTGCGCAGTGTTGCGGGAGCTGCGCCCCAATTGCTAGTCACAAGTTTACGAAGGATGTTATTCCTTGTTGACACTTTGGCTCGGAGCTTGGTGATGTGCTCCTTGTATGATAGGGTGCGGTCTAGAGTAACCCCCAGATACACTGGGTTGGGATCATTTTGCACTCCTTGGCCTTCCAATGTCACATCTAGTTGTCGGCGTGCTTCTCTGTTTTTCAGGTGGAAACTACAGAGTTGGGTTTTGGTGGGGTTGGCTTTTAGGTGATTTTCATTGTAGTAGATGAACCTGTTGCAGGCCTCAAAGATTGGTTTGTCATTTGTATATATATTAAACAGAGTTGGTGCTAGCACACTTCCCTGAGGGAGTCCGTTTTTCTGATCAAACCATCGGCTGCGCTTGTCATTCGGTACGACATAAAACCTACGGTTAGATAGCAAAGAGCGGATCATGTTGCAGAAGTTTGGGTCGTGAGTGAAATGGTATAGCTTGTTAATCATAAGCCGGAGTTGGACAGTGTCGTAGGCGGCACTCAGATCGACAAAAGCTGCTCCAGTTATGAGCTTCTTTTGGAAGCCTTCTTCGATTTGTTGGGTGAGCTTCAACAACTGACTTTCGCAGGACTTCCCTGGCCTAAAGCCAGCTTGGTCGGGGGTTAGTTGGAGCTCTACCATTGGGCTGACTCGGGTGAGTAGTAGTCTATCAAAGAGCTTGTAGCTGATGCATAGCAGTGATATGGGTCGGTAGCTCTTCGGTTCATCGGGGGTTTTTTCAGGTTTCAGTACGGCAACTACTTTTGCCTTTCTCCATATGGCTGGGATTTGCTGTGTGGTGAGGCATGCATTAAACATCTCTAGGATCCAAATGATTGCTTTAGGTCCCATGTTCTTGAGAAATTCAGTCAGGATGTCATCAGGGCCGGCTGCTTTTCCTGATTTGAGGTGTTTGGTGCCTTGGTGGAGTTCTTCAGCAGAGAAAGGGCGAGTTAGGTAAGACATGTTCTGGTCTTGGGATGGCAGTCTGGTGGAGGAGAGAACTCCAGTGTGTCATCTCCTTTCTTTGCTCCGTCCATTTGCCACCAGTTGACTTGCCACCTGATTGGGTGTGACATTGCATTGTTTGGGAGGATCGGTCTGGTTTTCTCCTAGCCTTTCGATCGTGCTCCAGGCCATTTTACTGCTTATTTTCATGTCTATGTTCTCAATCATGTTTTGCCAGGCCGTCCTGCGCTCCATTTCAACAATATCAAGAAGTTGCTCCCCGATCTGCAGAGTTTGGTCATTGAACGGGTCAGAACTAAACATTAACTCATAGTCCCGGAGCAGACGTTTTGAGTCGCTGGTAAGACCAGGAAGGTACTTTGTGTGGCACCCCCAGGGAATGTGGAGGCATGCGGCTTTGTGCATTCGTTGTTTGAAAGCTGAGTAGTTCTGTGGAATTTGACGCAGGTCGGTTAGCATGAAGTCAAGAGTTTGTCTAAAGCCTTCCCAGTCAGCTTTGTGGAGATTAAATCTACGTTTGAACAGGATGTCTGATATACTTAAGGCTGCGCATAACCTGATGGAGATTGGTCGGTGTTGGGATTTGGGAATAGGGGATAAGACCCCCTTCTGAGCGGTAAGGGATAGTTTGTTGGTCACAAAGCAGAGATCAGGATTGTAGCACCCGCTTCCACCTGGCACTGAGGAAGGACTTTGGGATCTTCGAGTCATGAATTAGTGTCAGGTCAAGTGATTGTGCCCAAGATTCAACGAGGTCCCCGTCTCTGTCATTTTCGGCATAGTCCCATCTTGTGCTATGGGCGTTGAAATCACCAATGATGATTCTGTGTTTTCGCAGACTGCTTGACGGTGGTTAAGTCCAGACAAATCTAGACCCAGGAGGTTTGTAGATAGAGGTAATCTGTATGTTGGGAAGGGACAATGTGATCAGTTCGATGTTGTGTTGGTTTGTGGTGTGGACTGCATCAACACTGAGGTTGTCCATAGTGAAAACGGCAGATCCATACTTGTCATGTCGTATCTCAGCAATCTGCTTCATTCCGGATAGGTCCGGTCTTCTGCTGGAGGTCTTCAGGTGTGTCTCCTTGAGGCACACAATGTCATAATCTGGTGTTGTCTGCGATAGTAGTTTTACCTTCACATCTGTGTATCCTTCAATGTTGAATGAGGCAACAGCCAGAGCCGTGTTGATGGCTTTGGTGTGGAGGCATTTGAAGGTTGGAAGGTAGTATCACAGAGGGATGAGATCTGTAAGTGATGATATGTCGCGAGTGTTGCAGAAATTGGCCTACTGAGGTTGGTGACCTCAGCGTTTCCCAGGATGCGTCACGAGGAGACTTACTGCAAGCCTCCCACTTGTCAGTTGAAGTGGGGAGAACTGGATAGTACAGAAGAGCCAGAATCGCCTCCGAACCAACAATGGAAGATGTATGGCATCCTGCAAGAAGTGATACTTCACTACAACAGATACCTGCAGCTATAGATTGGTGCAAACATTGTCCCACCCTCTTAACTGCTCCACTTCACCAGGCTACCAACCAACTGATCTGGCGCTCCGCTCAGAGAAGGCTCTAGATTGTGCACGTTTCTGGAATGTAAGAGTCCAACAGGAAAAAGAGAAGAAGAGGAGGAAGAATTTCAAATATAATTTTCTTGTAATGTATTTTATTTCGTAAATTTACGTTTTTGGAAAGAGGTGATAAATTGCTGCCCACTTTTTATCGGTAGAAAAGACAATACTCATTATAGCTGTTTACCGCTCTCTCGCAAAGTTGCCTGCATCACGAAGCTTCACCTTTATACAAATTAGTTACGATTATGACTGTCCACAGTATACTCTATCGTTATTCAACAATCGAAGAAGATTTCTTCGATTAATCAACTAATAAAAGGATATGGGTGTGGCTTGGGAGTGTCGAAGTGAGCAACGGATTAGCTGTTGATATAAAAATAATTAATTGCAAACATTGTGAAAAACAAAACCAGATTACTGTTTTGAGACTGAACGATATTCTGGACCTTTTGAAAGGCTTTTTCATCAAACTGGAAAAGCAAATAGCGATTATACTATTTATATCGTCTCCTTTGATTCTCCCTCAAACGTGTACCTGTTCACCCATTCAAAAAGCTTTTGACCCAAGGGATAGTCCTTTCCGAAAATACTTGAATTTATCACAGAGTGGCTGTTTTTATCAAAAATAATTTTCCCCAAGTAACTGCATCACTGATGATTTCTTATCTGTAGTCACTCCCCACATTAACTCTTTGAATGACATCAACATCTTAGACAATGTTTCTGCAGCTCATGATGTAGTCGATTTCATTTTTTATCAGTCCATTGGGGCTCTTCCATGTCCACTTCTTACTTTTCTGTTTCTTAAAGAAAGTTTTTTATTCTTAAGTTCTGTGCTGTTGCAAATTGTATTAGTCTTGTTCCTCTCTCATTATGATCTCCAAATCCAAAAGGCCCAATTGCTACTCCATCGCCTTGTCATCTTTGCCCACCTCTTGTATTGAAGTCACCTATTATGATTTTGAACTGACTCTTGTTTTTTTCCATGATCTCTGCTACTTCTTTACATAGTTCTTCAACTTCCTCATCTTCATGGCTAGATGTCGGTACATATACTTGAACCACCTGCAGATTGTATTTGTTGTTGATTCTAAATGTGATTGAGGCCACTCTGTTGCCTGTCTCTTCGTAGAGGAGCACTTGCTCTTTCATCTTTCTGTTCACCAGGAAACCAACTCCTCCAATCGACTTATCTCCTTCTCTAGTGTATAGCACATTTCTGCTCTGTAACTGTTCCAGGTGTTCTCCTTTCGTTCGTGTCTCAGCTAGTCCGATGATATCCCACTTGAACGTGGCATTTTCCAACACATGCTCCAACTCTTCCTCTCTTTCTTGACTTTTCAGTGATCTTACGTTATATGTGCATGTATAGAGATGCATTTGTGAAACCTGGAGATTCTCAGTACCCTCTGCCTTTCGGCTGCCAGGGACTGAGGGCCGTTGCAAATTGTGTGTAGTCATTGTGAGCTTGAACCATAACTCGCCACACTGGTTCAGTTGCCGGTTGGTGAGTATGCGACAGGTTGTATGGGGCTATATTTTACCCATAGAAGGCTACTGCCTGGCCTGACCTATAGGTAAGACAGTACGTGCCGCCAAATATACGCAGAGGTACTGCTACTAGGATACCGCCGGATGCCGGAAACAGAGGGAAGCCTAGGTTTAAGAGGCTAAGGGAGTGCTCAACACCAACATCCCATGGTGACGTCTTACATCTCCTCGGGCAGTACTAAAAAGTACTACCACACTACCTTACTTACATGAAGTATCTTCAATTTCTCTAAATAAAAAAATCTCACTTCTCTTTTAAAATCATCAATCGTTGAGGGCTGGATATTGGCAACCTCCTCGTGGTCCAGCCTGCAAGTACCAATCTAACTTTGGGAAACAAATGCCAATACCTGAACAACAGAGACAAACTAGATAGTCTAAGGACATGTCAAAGATACATGAACCATCTCGTCCAGCTATCCTTCAATTAAATATAGAAGGCCTTCCACGACCGAAATGTAATGGTCAATTCAATTTTCGTTATTCTACTACAAGAGACACATGCCACCAATAACGATAAAATCAAGATATATGGCTTCTCTCTCATTGGTTCAATCAAACGCTCTAGGCATTGTATTGCCACTCTTGTACGTAACGACCTTCCTTCTGTTGAAATTGGCCGCAGTAATGCTGATAGTGCAGTTGAATGGCTAACCATATCGATCAATGGAGAAATTACAATAACAAACTACTAAAAACCACCCAATTCTCCGTTTGAACCACCACCCCATTATGATCACCCAGCAATATACTCCGGTGATTTCAATTGTCATCATACAACTTGGGGCTATTCTAGAAATAATCCGAATGAAGATGCTCTTTATGATTGGTCCAGCACATTCAATATTAAGTTGCTTTTCGATCATAATCAACCAAAAACGTTTCATTCTGGTGCATGAGACATCTACACCAATCCAGATATTACTTTCTTCACACGTGATGTCAACAGCTCTCTGCCTCATCCTGTACACACTGTTTTGGGAAACGTTCCAAAATGTCAGCATCGACCTACAATTATTCATCACCCAGTTTTGATCGAATACACGCCGACATCCTCTCTACCTAGATGGAATTTCAGCAATGCCGACTGGGATGAATTTAAAAATGCAACTAGAAATATGTGTGACGATCTTCCATCTTTAGAATCTGATTTAAATTTGTGTTACACAGCATTCCAGAAGAAACTCTCAAAAATAGCTAAAGATACAATTCCAAGAGATTTTCAAAAGAACTACATTCCTAAATGGGATACCAAATGCAGTGAACTTGCTTTTCATCATGAAAAAGCTCAGTCTCTTGAGGGAAAGTTGTCTTCAGCAAACCGTCTTATCGATCATCTTAGTACTAAACGGAAAGAACCATGGACTACCACTGTTGAGGCCACCAATATGAAACGATCCAGTCGAAAAGCATGATCAACTATTAACAAACTCACTGGCCGAAAAAACTTCACCTCAAATCCGAATTCGATTAGTCCAAATGCAGTTGCTTCATGTCTTCTAAGCAACGGCAAGTATAAAAACCCTAATCGCAAATTTACAAGAGAAATAAATCGATAATTGAAAGAAGAATGGCATTCCTCATCAGTAGATCAAAACCTTTGTGTTGAGTTTTCAGATCATAAAATAATATCTGCCATTAAATCACTAAAAGCCGGTAAAGCCCCAGGCGCAGACAACCTACACCCTGAGTTCTTTTTTCATATCCATGATAACTGCATTCAATGGCTACGATCTTTCTTCAATGTCTGTCTGCATACAAACAAAGTACTCAAAATATGGAAACTTGCAAAAGTGGTTGCTGTGCTTCAACCCAAGAAACCACCAAATGCTGCTAGTAGTTACAGACCAGTAAGTCTGCTTTGTGTTCTCTCTAAGCTTTACAAAAGATTACTTTACAATCGTATACAACCAATCACTGAAACGATCTTACCCAAGGAGCAAGCAGGTTTCCGGCCTGGTCGATCTTCCCAGGATCAAGTTGTATTACTTACAGAGGATATTGAATATGCTTTTGACAAGAAACTTAAGGCAGCAGTTGTATTTGTTGACCTTACTACCGCCTATGACACAGTGTGGCACAGTGGGCTTACACTGAAATTGTTGAGAACGATACCATGCAAGGAAATGGTTCGTGTCTTTACGACCATGATATCACAGCGGCGCTTTCGTGTACATATGGGTGCAAAGAAATCACGCTGCCAAACCCTAACTAATGGTGTACCACAAGATTCAGTCATTGCTCCACTTCTTTTCAACCTGTACAGACTCAATATACCCCCAACTATCAGTAAAAAATACATCTATGCTGACGATATAGCCCTTAAGACTTGTCATAATGTAATTTAAAGAACATTATCACGAGATGTGGATATCATCAGCAAATACTTCAAAAATTGGAGACTCGAACTGAATATCATCAAAACTGTTTTCAGCGTGTTTCATCTTGCTAATCGAAGAGCTGATTATGAACTCCATGTCTCAATATCTGGTGTGAGGTTACCTTTTGAGAAAACTCCCAAGTACCTTGGCGTCACATTAGACCGAACTCTCTCGTACAAACATCATTTGATAGAAGACTCCTCCAAAGTTACCAAGCAACGTAACCTACTAAGGCGTGTTGCTGGTAATCGGTGGGGTGCTAATTTCTCGACTTTGAGATCATCTGCTTTGGCTCTGTGTTACTCTGCTGCTGAATATTGTTCTCCTGTTTGGAGCCAAAGCCATCACTGCAATAAAGTTGATGTTGCACTTAA
>RDPX01000602.1:104784-134927 GCA_003991215.1 Morbakka virulenta | reverse complement strand
ACCTCAGATTTGACTGCTCTGTGAATTTATTGTCTTATCTTCTGTCCTTGACTTTTTACCTTTTATTCTCTTCCTGATCGATTTGCTGATAGCCTGTACTTAACTGTATGGAGCTGATGGCAAATGATCACTTCCATATTTTCCTTCTCTCTCTCTCTCTCACACACACACACACACACACACGTACACGTTCCTGGAAATACCGCGCCCTGTCGATTTTATCTTTATGAATGCGAGAGAGAGAGAGAGAGAGAGAGAGAGAGAGAGAGAGAGAGAGAGAGAGAGAGAGAGAGAGAGTATATATACAGATTATCAAGAAATCAAAAACTCAAGTTTGTAGTTAAACAAGTCTCATGTTTTGACTCAATTGGATAGAAGTTTGAAAATTGTGAATACATGAAACTAAAAAAGTAAAGTGAAATAACTGCAATTTTGTGTTTTGATTTCGTCTTTAAATCGAGCGCTGTAACTATTGCACACTGCTTAATCGGTGTTACCGCGTATATGTATAGATATATATATATATAGTATTAGGATTAAACTCCAAACAGCCAGATGTTAAGACTTCTATTTGGACAAAATAATAACAACAACAAAAACCGAACAAATTCTTACATCACAAACAAATTTTACATAAACAAATACATAAACAAAGCCATAGAAGAAGTGCGTCAGAAATTTAGATATGAGACAGAAATAAGAAAGACCAGGTTGGTAACAGAGGTCCCGGGCTTGTGAGCGGCAGTGGCTGCTTTCCACATGTGTTACGGGTACCCAACACTCAGCATTCCCTCTGTTACAAAGATCTAAAAGAAACATGGTGAAAGAGAAAGAGAGAGAGAGGGGGGGGGGGGAGAGAAAACAAAAAATGAAGATAAATGAAAAAGTGCGGGCTAAAATTCAAATAACGGGTAAATATCTCACTAAAAGTGGCTTCTGGCCTTCCTTGAGGTCAATGACTTAAAATATAAATCAAAAGGTTTAATTTTGCAAATTGATTTCATTTTTTGGTTTTGACTAATTGATACTCAATAAATCACAAACCAGTTAGCTTACAGTTTCTTAATAACTTGTCTCTGTGTTAATTTTTTTGGATTTAAGTATTTGTTGCAAATTTAAATGTATTTTTGCTTAAGCCACAAATTTTCAAAACATTGATGCTAAACACAAATTGTGCGGTTATTTGTTTATATTTTTAGTTTGGTAATTCAAAATATCAAACATTGTCATGTCATTTTTAACTTACATTTATGATCATAAATAGACCAATATCTTCTTTTTAAGCTTCTTTGATCCTAAGCATGGCTGGAAACAACTTCAATACCAAGAATTACTGTTCCTAATGAAATTTTTTAAAAATAGTTTTAATTATTTCTTTCCTATCACTCTCAATTCTATTTCCGTAAACACGCCCCCAACGTATTAGCATGTCAAATGAAAAAAAACCGAAACAAATTTGGCCCTCCGATTGCTTGGACTTGGATAAGTTTAGAGTCAAAAGACTCTCGCATAAGATGTTTACATTTCCTCTCTGTAATTACTGCTATCAAATTAAAACAATATTGTTATTGCAAAACAAACAGGTACAGAATGTGTTTTATTCAATTTATTTTCATTGTCCCAAGCATTAAATGATCATAAAATAAATTGGACATAAGTCGATCATACATTGTAATGGAAGATCTTTTGATCAATGCCAAGTCCATTTACAGAAATCAACGGGTACTTCTTTTTTAAGTTGGCAAGCTCTAAAATAATTGTTTTATGGTCGTAACCGATTAGAATAACTCAAAAATTGATTTTAGTCAAAATAGTAGTGTTTGTAGAAAGGTTTAAAAAAATCTTTTCGCTGTTACTATTCATGTGATCAATCTGTTTGCTTTACGAATTATCAATTTTTCTCCGCTATAAAGTACCAAAACTCCATTTCGTCAATTTCAAATTTACACTAAGTGAAAAATACCAGCTTTTTTTAACGCCTTTTCAGAAAGAAAAGTAATTTTTATTGAGTATCATAAGTTTTAAAAAGTTAAACCTTAATGCATTTTTATTCTATTCTTAACAAGGGGTATACATAATTTTTAACTGCTCTAGAAAAACAAGAAGTAGCATTCTTGCCATACCAGAAACTGTTGGGTTTTTTATTACTACTAATTCGAAACAAATTATTACAAAGAGACCAAGGAACAATTGCGAACATGTTTATCTATGTTTATTAAGGAACAAAATATAAAAAGTAAATCATGTTTTGAAGTTTCATTTTGCAATGTGGTTAAATTTTTTTCCTCGATTTTTTTCAAAATTTTGGCAGATTTAAACTTTGATATTTCTATAAACCTTACTTAAATGAAAAAAATTGTATCCATGCCTGATAAACAGTTACTTCTTAGGCAATAATAAGAATATAATAACTGTTTTTTCTTAAGATGAGATTATTTTACGATTCACAATGTTCTTAACTTTTTTTTTCAATTTGGCGGCGGTTGAACTGGTTGTACTTTTTATTGCGACAATTTTAATGTTCCTTGATTCGTTCAAAAATTGTATTGTCGGACTGATAGGATATCACATAACTGTGAATATTACTGTAGGTTTAAGTGATTTTATAAGAAAGTGATCCAGTAAACTGTCCTTTGTACACCTATCATTGCAGATTTAAGTTGTGTTTGCTTAAAATATTTTGTTAATCAGTTGTAATAGAGTTTTCTGTATTCTTTCATGGTTTCTTGAAGGATATATCAAGCTGAGTTTGTTTCAGATTCAATTTTCTAATAAGATATAGACTCAATGTTCTTACAAGGTTTTTTCTTACCAAACCCAAACAAGAATCTACAAAAATTAATCTCAACTTTCTTTCCAATTAAATGCCCAAAAAGCAAGCAAAATTTGAGAGATCCCTTATTTTTTTGTTGGACAAAACTTTATTTTTCGTACAGGGGTTATATATAAAGACTATATAAATTTTATTCACTGTTTTCAACTAAAAATTCAACAAGGAGTTAAGCTTGAATTGGTTTAATTAGACACTAAAAGTTCAAATTTAAACAAGAAACAGAAATAATTTTTAATAAACATAATAATGGCAAGCCAATCCTCCCAATTAACTTATGAAAACCAATGCCTAGCGATTTTTCTTGAAATCTATTTTAGTATATATAAATATATTACTGTATAATGTATCAAATTTATGTGAAAAATAGCTGGAAAATCACACCAGGAATACATTACTCTTTGAAGATTTCCAGATTGAGTACTATATCAGTAGACAGTTATACTATTGAATTTAATTTTTCCTTTTCATTTTATGTTGTTATAGATTTATATATATATTAGAGTGGGAGCGAGAGAAGGAGAATGGGAAGACCGATCCAAGTGGAGAAAAAGGTGTCGAGCGGCCCACCTGATAGAGGCCGGATGAAGGCCGAAGAAGAAGAAGAAAAGGATATATATTTTTTTTTCTTCTTCTTCTTCTATGTGTGTGTGTGTGTTATCAAAAGCCACATCAAATAAAATATTTTTCTTTAAAAAGGGTAAATTTTTTAATAGAAAACATGAAGACAGAAAAATATATCCTGTTGCTTTGTTAGGCACATATTAGAAAAGCAAAAAGTTGCAAAATAAACTGAAGAATATATCTATAACAGATTCCTTAGATCTACTAGGTAATTAAAGTGAAGCAAACTGGAAGACTTGCCAATGGTCTACATGTTTTCCTGTCAAAGGCATAACGGAATTTTTGTCAAGAATTACACAATTATCAGTCAAAGGACGATTGAAATTGACGGTAAAAAGTTTTTTATTGCAGTAGGCAACCTACAAAATAACGATTTTATACGGATTAACTAGAGAGTCAAGAAAAGATTATTTTCCTGAGCCTCTATCAAAAATGAAAAAGTCAAATAAAGAACGACCTTAAGTAGCTTTGACATTGCTTCATGACTTGCTGTATATTCCTTAAAAACCAACAGCGAAGTCGCTACACAACATCAGTGGCCAAACTACACCCTTAACATATTTATAGGTGTGAGCAATCAGCTTGGAAAAATACCCGTGCACACAAACTCCAAAACAGTGATGCATATCAAATGTACAATGTCGAAATTATAAACAATTTGTTAGAGAGTAAAACCGCTTATGCAATGTAAGATTGTTTTCTAACAACGTCTATTAAATTGTATAACATATCCTCTTTTTGTATCAGAGGCTGAACCAATTTGGCACCTTCTGACTCCGGCTGTCTTTTTTCAAGTCAAATGTTCATGAACAGAGTCAAGTCAGTTTCAAAGTTAAACCAGTAAATGAAACCATGTATCTGTAAATTCAAAATAAGATGAAATCATTAATAAACAAGACAGAAGACTGCTAAGCTCAGCCAAAGGAATTGTTGAGGTATATGAACAACAGGTAGTGCCCTTTGTCAAAACATAACCGGTAAGTACGGACAATTTGCCATTGATGAGGCATTCAGCCAATTGGATGCGGATCGTCTGTTATGAATTGTTTTTGTGAATAACTCCTGAACAAGTACCTGTGCATTTAACCTCTCCACTTGAGCTGTGATGTAAGCGATCCATTCAAAGCTGGCCATTTTCTCACTGTGAAGTAATGTTTGTAAGAAATAGGGTAGTTGTGTTTTCCAGACAATATTGCCATCCACACAGAGGGTAACCAGATGGTAACAGTGAGAATAAGCTAGTACAACCAACTTAATATTATAAGTAACAGTAAACTGTTGCTTTCTTTTAGTCCCTCCGTGGGATTCTACATTATAAAGTAGAAATTTATTTCTGCAATTGGAATTAACATGGCGTCTATGTTACGCGCTTTAATTTTTTTACCGATTATTGGAATTTTTGCGAGACCTTACGAAACGGAAAACGCCAATCGAAGATGGTCTGTTCACGAGAAACCACCGGAGTTAGTTGTTAATGCAGGACCAGAAGGAGTTAAAGTACAAGCGAAACCAAGTAAACTACAAGTTATTGAATATCCTCAAGCGTCTCCGAGACATGGAATCGAACATGGTTATGGAGGAGATCATCATGGATTTGGACATGATTTCGGATGGGGGCATGGAGATATCGGCCATGGAATTGGTGGATACGGCGGGGGATGGGGTGGCCATGGCGGGTGGGGACATGGTTATGAAGGCGGATGGGGCGGACATGGAGGAGGCTGGGGTGGGGGATATGGTGGTGGTTGGGGACATCATGAGGGAGGAGACTGGGGCGGTCATGGCTGGGGCCATGAACACACTACGTACGTCCCATCTCATTCTGCTCCAGTACATGTTGGCCCTAATGCACCGCCGATCCATGTAGGTCCCCATGTCCCTGCTGTCCATGTTGGTCCTCATGTCCCAAGCATACATTACGGAACACATGCCCCCTTGTATCATGTTGGTCCACATGTGCCTTTTGTCCATATGCCTCCACCTATTTCAACTGTCCACGCCGGTCCCATGGGTCCACCAGTCCATGTATCATCTCCACCAACGGTCTACCATCAACCTCCTGTAGTTTTCCATCAGCCTCACATTGTTGGTAGCGATGGCGGTGGCTTCCATGGTGATAGTGGTGGGTATGGTCACGGTGAAGGTTTCGGTCACAGTGAAGGAGGAGATGGCTGTTGTGAAGGAGAGGGATGGGGAAGCCATGAAGGTGGCGGTGGTGGTAGCTTTGGTCATGATTTTGGCGGTCACGGCGGATGGGGTGGCGGTGCCGGCGGTGGACATGAATTCGGAGGACATGGCGGTTTTGAACATGGTGGTGGTGGTGGTTTTGCAGGTGGTCATGGAGGTTTTTATGGTAGGTCCCAAATACCAGTTACACCTAACAAGGTGGCCGCAGCAGCCAACAGCCAACCTTCCGAGAAAGGAGCTGGAAAAGCAGTTATTACCAAACGGGAAACTAATGAAGGTAAGATAGTCACCAAGAGGCAATATTATGGATGGCACCCGTTCCCAGCTAGTGTTCATGTGGGGCCCCATACACCTCCTATACACATTGGACCACATTACCCACCAGTGCATATTGGGCCTCACGTTCCTGCAGTGCATATTGGACCTCATGTACCGTATATAAACATTCCTGCTCACGTTCCCGCCATTCATGTAAGACCACACGTGCCAGCCGTTCACATCAGTCCTCCAGTACCAATCATCAATGCAGGAAACCATGTTCCAGCTGTTCATGTAACTTCACCTCCGACTGTATATCACAGGCCACCAATAGTCATCCATCAGCCTCACATCGTCCATCCAGGTGCAGGTCACCATCCAATGGGGGAGCAGCACGAGAGGGTCTACGAAGGGGGTCATGAGGGATACTCTGGTCACGAGATCGGTGGTTACGGAGAAGGATACATGCACAGTTTGGGAAAAAGAAGTCAAATACCAGAAGAGCATCAAGAGAAACGGGAAGCAGTGGTGGATAACATTCAGAAAGGCAAGTTATCTTTGAGAGGCCTCCTTACATCATTCCGCAACCGTCGTCAGTTAATGAGCAATCCTAGCGATGGAAGTGACTCTGTCATTTTTGTGCACCCTAGTGGGGCATCATCTAGTGTGGGAGGAAGTGGTGGTCAAGGTGTCCCCCAGTCCCCTCTAGAAAACTTGAATGCAGGAAGTAACTCACCTGGTATGTCTTCAGGCGGCATAGAATCTCAATTACAAAATTCAGCATTTACAAAGTCAGGTTTGTCTGGGCTTGGGGCACTAACTAATTCTCTCCCGGGAGGCTCTCTCAGCGGACCACTTGGTGGGGGCTTAGGCAGCAGTGGGAGTATAAATGGTGGGTCTGTAGGCAACGGGGGACTACCTGGAGGCTCTCTTGATAGAGCTTCCCTTGCAAATTCCCTAGGGGGCGGTGGATTAAATGGATTAAGTGGTTCATTAGGTGGCTCACTAGGTGGCTCACTAGGTGGTTCACTTGGTGGCTCGCTTGGTGGTTCACTCGGGGGTGGCTCGCTTGGTGGTTCGCTTGGTGGTTCACTCGGGGGTGGCTCGCTTGGTGGTTCGCTTGGTGGCTCGCTTGGTGGCTCACTTGGAGGTGGTTCGCTTGGTGGTTCACTAGGATCATTAGGATCATTGGGTGGCTCTATGGGAAGCTCTTTAGGTGGCTCATTAGGAGGTGGTTTAGAAGGATCATTAGGAGGTTCCCTTCATAATAGTCAAATTGGTAGTAGCTCATCTGGTGGTTCTTCGAGTTCCTTAGGTGGCGAATCACTCAATTCAATGGCAGGTTTGGGTGGGGCTGGAATAAATGGGGGAGGAATAGGAGGCCCTCCTGGCGAGGATGGATTTTCCTCTGAAAGTCCTAATATGAACATTGGTGGCCTACAAGGGGGGAACTATGAGGACAGTTCTGTAGGTGGGGGCGAAATGGGTGGAGGAAGGTCAGAAGATCCTGGTTCACTAAATTTCCAACGGTCAACTATCCCTAGCCCTCATCTGTACGAAGAAGATCTTGACAATATTCATGATATTGTAGTCAAATCTGAGATCCCACACGAGACCGATTCAATCCAAGAGCGTGTACATAAAGACATCATTCCAAGGCCAGAGGAGACTAGGAACTAAGATGACCGGACAGAGAACAGACAGAGGTAGGGCAATGACTACAACACACAATCACATTCATATTCATGTCCCACATTTCTGTGGTCTAATGAGAGAGTCTCTGGGAGTCAAGGCATACATGGGTATATGGTGTCACTGTCGTAGGACTTGAGCTAGGCACGGTCTGTTACCCATCCAACTGAAATCCCAGTAGGTCCACTCCCAAGACATAATGTCCTCTGCTAGTGAATGCTCATCAACACTGGTTTCATTTGCAGCTTCAAAAGAAGATGCTGTCAGATCCTGTCTCTGTCATTAATGTCTCTATTTAAAAGGCAGTTTCGCCGGGTAGTGGAGGCAAGATTGAGGCAATATAATAGCAACCTTGGGAAGAGCCACTTCTGAGTAACGAGCATGGGGGATTAGGTATCTTGAAATTTTCGGTTGACAACTGCGGGCTGCCAACTGTAGTATATGTCATTATCATTTGTACTGTTCTCAAATTTAGAAAGTTTGATTTTCTTTATTAATACAGAGTATTAACATTCAGTGCTTGTTATTTTGTCTTATAATTGGCTTTTTCTGTTTTTTTTCGTTTTTCGCATATGTATACATATTTTTATAAACCTGTACATAAACCATGTGTTATTTACAAAAATATCTACTTTAAGTAGTTAATTAGAATAAGTATTTATTTTCCGTACTGTCCACTGAAATTTTCACTTTATTCATGACAGAAGAAATGCCTTGATTGATGATACACTTAGAAAATTAAAAGTATTAACATTCGTTGGAATTACCTGATGATGCATTTCTTATTGTATTTAAAGAGAGTTAATGTTGGGAATATTGGTTAAAATTACAAAATGTGGAACAAAATACTATTGTAACTGTATATTTTTAAGCGTTTTTTATTATCTGTATCGATTTAGGATTTTAATGCTTATCGGCAAACAGTTATTTATTTCACATTAACTTGTTTTTGATTTCTTATTACTAGTTTTAAATAAATAGTTGTTGTAGTATTGGAGCAACGACAGCGATTTTTTACTTTTGAGCAAAAGTATTGAAATGTTTTATTTCATTGCAGTGAAGACAGAAGTTTGATGGAAGTTTTTTTCTTCTTCGTGATTAGGCACCAAATAAACACCCCAGTGGAGCTTAAAAAGGCCGACTTTACAGGAGGAAACTATTTTGCCCCTGGCAGTAGCAACACCTTCGGATTGGAAAAATTTACCGATCATCGTTGGTGCAATTTTTTACAAACACCTTCATAAACGTACATGTTGGGAATCCTATATATATATGGAAGACTAGTTGACGTAGTTCTATTGCAAATAAATTAAATTTATATCTCCAAGTGCGAGAGGAAAACGCAAGCTCTACCATGCGGTGCTAATTGCAAAGAATAGTGCAGTGCTTCGATATGGGAGCTTGTAGAGCTGAAGGTTACAGTTTATCAAGAAAATAAATTTCAGATTAATAGTGTTAAATACTAAAGGAACAATGACATCTAATTAAAAAAAACTGTTTCCATAACTAATCACTATACTTTTGTACAAAATAACAGAAAATAATAAAACTACTGGTCCTTTTCAAGATCATTGTATTTTATGCTTTACTACTAAGCTGACTTTTTCTTGTCATCTGAGCAAAGTACTTATTGTTTCGCTCATGTAATGAGCGTTTTGTATCTCCAACAAAAGGCAATTACACGTTCCAGTATGCCAAATACTTGTTACTTACTAGTAGGAGTAGTTAGCCACATTTTTGTATTCACACAACGGAAAATTACGGATTTAATCAGCATGCTGTTTTTAATTGTGACTTCCTGCTTCAATTAAGAATAGCAAATTAAATTCCATTGCTAAAAAGAGTTTGCAAGAGAAAATTATGTAATTTATAGGCCTACTTTGAAATCATAGCTTAGACTAAAATCAAGATACAAATTGTCTTTCAACTTCTCAATATGAAGAAAACTTACTTTCACCACAATATTTTAACGATTGTCGAGTCTTTCTAGACAGAATGATGCATGCACAATGAAAGAAAATTGAATCTCAGTAAGGGGCACCCCGGATAAGTCGGACTTTCGCTTAGTCGAACTGATTTTTCATTCCCCTTGGATTTACCTACCTAAATCAAGCCAACTTCCTTCGTCCAAGTCATTCCCCGGATAAGCCGGACTTTCGCTTAGTCGTAAATAAATAAGCGACTAATAATAAGTTTATAAATATCATAATATTAAGCTTATAAATAAGCGACTTATTATATCCTTTTCAGGCTCCAAGAGTCATCTACTTGTTCCTTTTGCGATTTCGATCCATCTCCACACATAAAAATGACCGAGCGATCATCTCTATCTATGAAAAAGTATGACTGAATATCTTTATTAAAAATATGTGTTAAAGTGAATGACTGACGTTACAATGTTTGATTACACTTGCTTGTTTACTTTAAAGTTATTACAATGTTTTATTATTGTTTTGAATGATTCTTTAAAGTTCAGTTTAGTTGCTCGTAAGAAATTGAACTTCTGAGACGTAAAACAATGAATGGAATCAAATTTCGAGCTGGGTTATACAAATTTTCGCATCTACAATAAAAAATTGATTGTGGAAGTATTCTTAGGATACTCTTAAGTTTTTACCCATTTTCAGCCTGGATATTCTTTTAATATCTATTATTGTAGAAAAAAAGGGGGGGTGCAACCTTTTACGAGGACTTGCAATGGGCGAAGATGCTCAATCTCCTTTATCTTGTCCAGAAACATTTTGGGCAAATTTACCACATGTCACCTTATCGTTAATGACTAGGTGACATGTCGTTAAAAAACTAGAGCCTGGGCACACTCTTGGGATATTCTGTATTTTTTTACCCGTTTTCAACCTCAATATTCTTATAAAGTATATTCTCATAAAAAAACTTTAAATGTAAAGTGCCTATCGAGCTATTCTTAGAGTAAACAGAAAAAAATATGTTTACAGACAATAAAATACCAAACAGCTTATCGGACAACCATAAAAAATGCACCGAGCCAAAACATTCTCTTCCCATACTATCAGACATTTTGTCGCTAATTAAATAGATTCTCTACCTGTCAGCGATCAAAAATTAAGTAACTGTCTCAATTATATTGATTTTATACATATATTGAATTGTGACAATAATACTGAAGAAGAGGAAGAAATTATAGAGACGTACATAATATGGGTACAGTGAATAGGGTACGAATCCAAGGGTATACTACTTTCATAACCGTATACTCTACCTGATGAGATTTCATGCTCGAAACTCTTACAATTTTTCTTGCTCTCTTTGTTGTTGGGATCAGTTATTAGCTCCAGAGCAGGAGTCATCGATGTGTGGGAGGTCCGACCCTTTACCCATAATTGGGGATAAGACGTCAAAAGATAGCGATAAAGGGAAAGAATAGCGCAGTTAAGTAAAAGATTTGGTTGCAAAATGATCTGGTTTAGTTAATAAGCGAGTGTCGATAGCTCAGACAGCACAGGAGCTGGTATACCAAGACCGATGGCAATCCTTGTGCATAGGCACTGGTTCGAGCTACGTTATGTGCACAGATATTTGTCAAATGTTTCAAGCCAAACTACAGTTGTATGTTCAGAGAATGTTTAGAAGAAATTACGTTTTTTATTCCAGATATGACCATAGGAAACAATGTTATATTCAGAGAATGTTCAGAACAAGTGAAATTGCATATATAATTTTTTTTTGGATGTGTGTGTGTGTGTGCGTGTGGTGGTGGGGGGGTGTCTGTCAAATTCCAAGGCCCCAGTCGTTGTTTTCTGTTAGTAGTCTTCAACATCGCTAAACTAACAACGATTTTGATATTTTCCGGGGCTTTCTGCGATATTTAATTGGTACATTTTAAATGTTTCCTCACATTTTCGACCTTTGTAAAGAAAATAATTTACGAGGTGTCTGTTTAGCCGCCTGAAACTTCTAAACCGAAACCGATTGTTCTGTCTTTTACCGGAAGTAAAATTTCGTTGATCGATCTGTTGAAGCCAAGTAACGCGGTTCTGGTCAAGCCAGAACATCAGAATTAGGGTCAGGGCTAGGAACAATAGGAACAATAAGGTTTCCAGTATTCTCCAAGACAACGTCTGGTACAAAATGGCCATCGTTCGTCAATGACGGTAGAAAAAGATTCGAGATCTCAAGCCGTGTGACGGCTAAATAGCAACTGCCAATGATTTATAAATAAATATTTGAACAGGTATATCACCTCAAAAATATTAACAACACTTCAACAGCGCCTGTGGCTTAAATTGTTACATTTCTTAGCTCAACTACGATACTTTTGTAGTCCGAAATTGTATAGTTTCCTCACGAAATGATAAACCGTGTGGTTATTATACTAAGAGACTAATAATTTAAATCAAGTTCGGTTTCCATTAATTTTTCACCTTTCTACAATTCTGAATGGTCTTCATTTATGTTATATGTAATTTTTAAATTTCTCTTGCGTTTCACGTATCTTGAGATCGGTCAATCTGACTGTCGTTGTTCTGTAAGAAGTTGAGCCCTACATGTGTGGTTAAAATCAGGTGTACAACGAAATTGATCTGTATGGAGGCCGCCGAACTCAAGTGAAAAATATGACAGCAAAATGATCAGGCTAAGAGCATAGCGCCACTAGTTGGGTTTGGAGCCCATGGAGAGCTATAGACGGTAGTTTGAACTCATTTTTGGTGCACACATATTTTTCATTTATCTACAGTTCTAGGAAAAAACCCAAGCTGAAATTTGATTTACTATTGGTTTAAAACAATTTATTAGATCTAATTTTTAAAACTCATCGCAGAAAAACAAAGTCAAATTTTTATTAAATATTTCCTTTCTTAAAAATCAAATGTTAAAATGTGAAACACTCGGGTCCAGGCCTTTGAAAAAGTAGACATCATATGAAAATATCACTTTTAATTCTTAAGTTAATATATATATATATTAACTTAAGAATATATATATATATATATTTAAGCTGTGTTTGATCCGGCAATAGGCCAGAGAGTTATGTCTCAGAAGCTCTGTGCTGCACTGATGAGCCCACAAAGGGCGAAACAGTACTGTCTGCAGATTGAGTATATATATATATATATATATATATATATATATAACAATTATAGCTGGACAATACTTTCTATTTATGTATCTATACGTTACCACCTGTAATTTTTATTTTTTAATGAGCCGCCAACTTTATTTGTTTATGAAAGGTTGTACAGCACTTGTAGCACTATTGCCTGATGATCGAAATATCGGAAAACTATAAGTTGCAATCATGGTCCTTATTTTTCGTGTTTTACTTTTTGTATGTANAGGCCAGAGAGTTATGTCTCAGAAGCTCTGTGCCGCACTGATGAGCCCACAAAGGGCGAAACAGTACTGTCTGCAGATTGAGTATTACGCTCCCTTACGAAAGTTTGGTTGAGCACTCTGTCTGAGATTTGGAAACCTGTTGTTAGCGTAATGCAATGCTCACTGCGCATGCGTGGTTTGAGCACTCTGACAGGATCCCACAATAACTCTTTAACCTGTGTTTGCTCCGGCAATATGGCCAGAGAGTTATGTCTCAGACGTTTTGTGCTGCACTGATAAGCCCACAAAGGGCGAAACGGTACTGTCTGCAGATTGAGTATATATATATATATATATATATATATATATAGTTCTTGCATAAAACATTAACTGCATTTCATGTTTACATAGTTCCAGTGATTTTCGCAGGTTCAATTTTTCGCGTTTGTTTCAGTTTTAGGATGAATTTACGAAATTGTTTTCAATAATTATTCAAAACAAGATAAAAATCTGTTAAGAAACGCAGCATAATAATTTTTGTGGTTTCCATTCTCTAAAATATGAAGTTCATAACTGATTTCAAAGGCTTTTTTATGTTTTAAAGCCAAGGTCAATTAACCATACATCAAATAGAGCTACTTTTGGGCGTCCAAGAAGGCAACCTCCACGTGGTGACGCCTGGATACTGATTAGGTAGGTTATCCTGACTGGTTGGTAACGAATAGCTTTCATTTGAAGCTGTTCTTCCAGTACCATGGAGGAAATCGATCTCGTCTTTTATGTGATTTCGAATCTGGTTCCTCGTCGATTTGGAGAATATTTTTTTTTTGAACTTGTGCTGCCCCTTGGTGGTAAGTGAAAGTTTTTTGTTTCTGGTTTCTTTCCAAACCGATTTGCCTTTTGGCGGTGAGGAGAGGTTTGTTTCCCGTTTCATGACGCCAGATCGAGCTCACCGGGGTGGTCTTCAAATCTGCCTCCAGCAGCTTACACACACACACACACACACACACACACACACACACAGAACTACTTTTAACATAATAATTGCCGTTTGTTTTGTTTATTAACTTGACATTAACAGAAATTATAAAAAATGATAACGCTAAAACGGGTTGATAAGGGATCAACTTGACCCAACGTACGCCCAAGTCTTTGGCTAAACCCGAATGGTACTTTTAGCAGATGCATCAATAATTCCTCATTCAGAAAAAACATCATCAAGTAACAATATACAAGATATTTTCTTTAACTAACNGCCAGATCGAGCTCACCGGGGTGGTCTTCAAATCTGCCTCCAGCAGCTTACACACACACACACACACACACACACACACACACACAGAACTACTTTTAACATAATAATTGCCGTTTGTTTTGTTTATTAACTTGACATTAACAGAAATTATAAAAAATGATAACGCTAAAACGGGTTGATAAGGGATCAACTTGACCCAACGTACGCCCAAGTCTTTGGCTAAACCCGAATGGTACTTTTAGCAGATGCATCAATAATTCCTCATTCAGAAGATATTTTCTTTAACTAACAAAAACTTTCCAGACTTCACAGAAGACGGATACTTTTCTTATTTGACATTCTCATCTTTGTACTTTTTAATCTTTTGTATTCATTGATTTCTCTCCCAATTCTTGCTCTGAAAAAATGTAAAAACTCAGTATTATGGCCACATGTCAGAGAAAACATTTGGGCGCACTTTTTCCAGGGATGTTGTGAGGAATCAAACTGCATAGTTCCTGTTAATTTAACTACTAAGCCACAACTTCACTATCGCTTTTTATAGATATTGATAGATATACGGTGAACAACAAAAAAATCAACAAAACTTAGTTTAGAACTGTCAGTTTCATGTTTTCACAATGGTCAATTAAAGCTGTGTAGCTGACCATTGTGAAAACATGAAACTGACAGTTCTAAACTAAGTTTTGTTGATTTTTATGTTGTTCACCGTATGATAACTCTAATACTCTTATATTATTGAGCACTGTCGATGGCTAATAATTATTACAGTACTGATAGATGAATAGATTTGGAATTATTGCTTTTAAGCTTCAGATGTGTATAGATGATTCTATTTCTTTGGGGGTATTTTAGTTGGCGGAATGACTCTGAGGACTACGAGTAGCGAGTTTTAATCCCTCTTGCATTTTCGATAATACGTTGACTTGACGTTATTTGCCGTAACTAGGACTTTGTAAACTGCGGATTGGGACAAGGATTTGCCGTCTGGAGTGCAGTTTGCATCGGAACTTTTGGCTAAGATCAAGTGTAGAGCTCTGGCCTTTCCTTGGTCGGGGCTTCGGCCATAGGGCCCAACCATGGAGGGCAGGTGGTCCCGAGATGCTTGAGCATTAGCTGCAAACCAACCCAAGAGGAAGGACCTTCCCACGGAGGCTTTTGGAAGTTCAATTTGTATATTTTGCATTTTATGGTGTCTTGCGTGCTTTCTGTCCCACTTTTTCTTGATTTGTTGCTTCTTTTCGGGCCTTATATAGACGAAAATCCCTGAAAGACAAAAATTGGTTCACTGTTTACCAGGGGTACTATCAATCAAAGACCAAGTATTAGTATATAATCGCATCTCAGCCTTCTGGCTCAGATCAATTGTAAGGCCCTGGTCTCTCCTTGGTCGGGTCTTCGGCTGCAGGGCCCAACCATGCAGGACAGGTGGTCTCGAGATGCTTGGGCATTAGCTGTAGACCAAGCCAAGAGTTTGGCCCTTCCCACAGAGAGTCCTAGTGAGGTGACCATTATGTCTAGTCTTTTGTATTGTCTTGCGCGCTTTCTATCCCACTTTTTCTTGATCTGTTGCTTCCTTCCGGATTTTTATGGACAGAAATTTGTGAAAGACAAAAAAGGGTTCACTGTTTACCAGGAGTACCATCAATGAAAGACCCAGTATCTTGGTATTAAGCTATTTGGTAAAAAAAAATTCCATATTGGGTGTGTAACAACTGATTTTGATGGTGTCTTGATTAAAAATTTTGTTATATTTATTTTGCGTCGGGAAGTATTTTCTTACTAGTTTCAATAATAGTTTGCCGATGTTGGTTTTTACTTGCTGGTTTATGAAGCATTTAACCAAACTCTTTTGTATAATGGTGATCTTTTTGCGTTACCTTGTGGTTTTTCTCTAAATTGTCCCTTTGGAATAGTTAAATTCCTCCTCATTTAAAGGAAGATAAGATTTTCTTCCATTTATCATTTGTGGAAGTTGTTTTAGAATAAATGGGTGATTTTTTTTGGTTTAGCGCTGATGTACATCGTAATATCATTCGCTTTCTTGAAATGGTTGAATTTTCCAGAGGTTAGGTCTAAGGACACGACAAGAACATTCATTGCTGTAAGGTTGGTTTTTGTAGAGGTGGAGGGCCTCTTGGATTTAAAAAGATTAATAATATCCTCTTTCAGTCTATTTAGTTTAGCTTCATTAACATGGTTGATAACGGCAAGCACTTCACTCCATATAATCAATTTGTCTTTTATAAACCAATGTCGAAAGCTTATTGAGTAAGTGCAAACCTACAAGTTACCAGATTTTAGTACAGTTGAAAGACGTTATGGGGACGTCGAATATGAGGTTACCTCCATGAGGCTATAAAATATAGAGAACCTTTGTTGAAAATTTGGTGATAAGAGTAGTAGTAAAGTAGTAATAGTAGCAATAGTAGTAAAAGTAGTAATAGTAATAATAGTAGTAGAGGTAGTAGCAGCAGCAGCAGTAGTAGTAGCAGTAGTAGAACCTGCTGCAGCAGTAGTAGTAATATTTACTACTACTACTACAGTTATTATTACCATTCGTATTACTGCTACTACTTTCACCATGAAAACTACTACTATTACTATTACTTAAAATGCAACTATTATGTTAGTCTTCTACTGTTATCGGTTATGCTGCTACAACAAAGTAGCAATAGCAGCAGCAGTAGTAGTAGTAATAGTAGCAGTAGTAGCAGTGGTGGTAATAAGCACAGATTATAAGTCAGTTGCAGATATTTTTCAGAGTCCTAAAGCAAAAGATAGATTTGGTATCAGGTTCCATATGTTCCATTAAATTGAAAGAAAGTGAGAAATTTCAGTTATATTTGTTGTTTGAGATTATTAATTTATTTGTTTCTCGGAATTTTTGGACTTTAGTTGTAAAGTATAATGCAAATGGTATTATAGTCATTTCAATCTCGATTCAAAGATCTTTGTACCTAACAGGATTTCAAGCTTCCCTTACAGTGACATTTTTATCTGTAGCTATTTCCATGTCTATCATCAAACAAATCCTGTTTGTGTAATCTATTTGTACAAGTTGTATGATCGGTCACTGGAAGCCTGGCTTTGTTCGGACCGTACACTCTATGATCAGTTCATGTTCTGAAAGAATTGTCACTTTGTCGTTTGCAAGGACTGGTACTACTTTTCATTATTATTATTATCAAGTGGTTACACACTATCTTGTGATGGATGGGTGAAAAACCCACATTCAGCGGCAAGCAACAAGCCAGGTAAACTGAATGCAGGCACATGCACTGTAGCCACAAGAGTGACATAAAACGACAAACCAAATTGAAATGGCAATATCACTTCAACCTTGCAAGTGGCGCCTCACAACCAGTTAGGAAAGACACATTGCTCAAGCGGTTGTTGTTGTAGGACAACAACTTATGACTACAACACTCCCAACTCCTAGCCTGATAACTGACAATACATGGAAAGATATTTTAGTACTAGTTGTACGTCTGGTATTACAACATTGAATTCAGACTGGATATTTGTTATTGCCCTGGTTGGTGACAAAAGCAAAAATAAATAGGCACAAAAAGCTATGTTGTAATGAATGCCAAAGGGCATTTATTATTATACTTATTGTTATTTCATCATTGTCATTATTTTATTATTTCTTGTGTTAATGCTAATATAGTAATAAAACAAGAAAAAAACACTTCGTTTATAATCACTTTATTATGTGTGCGGTTCGCTCATATTTCAGTCATCTTAAGCAATTATGATAGATGGTCAATAGGATGATATTTAAAAGATTAATAGAGTAGTAGCCAAAGGAGTTATGACACTGATATATCAGAATAGGTACCAAAATCCTCCCGACCAAACTTGCCATCTCACCTCATCTTATTTAACCTTATTTCATCTCATTTGATCCCTAGATATATAGTTATATTTTGTATATTTTCATGAAATGTCCAACGATAGAATTAAATGAATGACGCGTTCAGTTCAAAGATAAGGTACAAAATAATTTCCATTGAAATCAGCAGTCACAGCTTTGTTGGTTAAGCAGATGGCAATGTAAGTATTGACACTGGTTCAAATCCAGTTCAGTACAATTTTACCTTACACTTGTTTTTGATCATTGTAAATACCCTCTTTTATTATTTGAAAAGGTTTTCCTTGCCTGCCCTAATTCATTGGAATGATATGTTTTTCTCTCTGAACGGAAATCGTCCCTGCATAAAATGCATGCATTTGGATACGGCACCCAACGGTAGAGAGATCGGTGTTCCGGGTCTTCATCCATCATTCTTATCCAGAAACATCACCTAATTTGATACTGAAACCTACCATGAGATATTATCAGGTTATTTATGGTACACAGTAAATAAGTTCTTGTTAAAATAGTTCCAAGGGGACTGTTGTTTCAGAACCATTAAGTAATTTATGGAACACAGTAAATAAGTTCTTGTTAAAATAGTTTCAAGGGAATTGTTGTTTCAGAACCATTAAGTTATTTATGATATACAGTAAATAAGTTTTTGTTAAAATAGTTCCAAGGGGGCTGTTGTTTCAGAACAATAGATACCATTAAGTTATTTATGGTACACAGTAAACAAGTTCTTGTTAAAATAGTTTCAAGGGAATTGTTGTTTCAGAACCATTAAGTTATTTATGGAACACAGTAAATAAGTTCTTGTCAAAATAGTTCCAAGGGAATTGTTGTTTCAAAACAATAGATACCATTAAGTTATTTATGGTACACAGTAAACAAGTTCTTGTTAAAATAGTTCCAAGGGGGCTGTTGTTTCAGAACAATAGATATCATTAAGTTATTTATGGTACACAGTAAATAAGTCCTTGTTAAAATAGTTCCAAGGGGGCTGTTGTTTCAGAACAATAGATACCATTAAGTTATTTATGGTACACAGTAAACAAGTTACTGTTAAAATAGTTCCAAGGGAATTGTTGTTTCAGAACCATTATGTTATTTATGGAACACAGTAAATAAGTTCTTGTTAAAATAGTTCCAAGGGAATTGTTGTTTCAGAACAATAGATACCATTAAGTTATTTATGGTACACAGTAAACAAGTTACTGTTAAAATAGTTCCAAGGGAATTGTTGTTTCAGAACCATTAAGTTATTTATGGAACACAGTAAATAAGTTCTTGTTAAAATAGTTCCAAGGGAATTGTTGTTTCAGAACAATAGATATCATTAAGTTATTTATGGTACAAAGTAAATAAGTTCTTGTTAAAATAGTTCCAAGGGAATTGTTGTTTCCGAACAATAGATACCATTGTTATTTATGGTACACAGTAAATGAGTTCTTGTTAAAATAGTTCCAAGGGGGCCGTTGTTTCAAAACAATAGATACCATTAAGTTATTTATGGTGTGAAAAATTCTAAAACGGCTCTGCTATTGCAAGCATTTGCTGCTAAACCGCGAATGCATTAAAAATTTCAGGATAAATCAGTTCAAACTAAATGGCTTAGCTAGGTCTACCTTTCATTTCGGAACATTCAAGGCAATCCATATTAAATTTTTATCACCTCCTTTGTGCGAACGAAAAGAGTTTGTTTTTAGTTCACAATTGTTTTAGACACCCAGTCACCAAAAGTTACGAGCTTTCTTCACCATATTAAAAAAAAATTAACGGGCGTTTTCGATGGTCTCTGTTTTCGGAATTGAATAAAAAACACACTTGCTTTCAGCTTTCTTATTCTTAATCATTTTGGCTTAAGATGATCGAAGTACATTCGAAGAGCACAATTATGATAAAGTGGTAGATATTATAAACCGTGTTATTTCTGAATTATTGTTATTATTATTACAAAAATTTACTTTGATTTGCTTTGTTAAGATTAAACACCGGGTCACTACCAGTGATCTAGGGTGACTGAAATTGGAGGTTTTATTTGTGGGAGAAAAAAAAATTGTTTGTAAGGGTAAAAAATAGTATAAAAAGGTATTAAAAATTTAAATACAAAACTCAAGGCAATTTACGAACATCAATTCTACAATAAATTAAACAGGACAATCTACGGACATTGAATGAACATTAAAATACAAGATAAAACATTAAGGTTGACAAATCACGAACATCAATTAGACATACATAAGACATAAAAGTTTAAAAGGTTATAAAATTCAAAAGAAAAAGAAAAAAAACCTGATACAGATGACAATTTTAGACAGAAAGCGCTCTTCTTAAAAGATGAGCTGTACTGTTCAATACAATTTTTTGCACTTCTTGAAGAGAAGGGTTTCCGAGAATTTTGTCAAGATAGTAAGTTCCTTTCTTTATCAAACCCAAAGCACCTACCACAACAGGAATAGTTTTTGTTTTAAGGTGCCATATCTTTTCAATTTCTATTTCCAAATCCTTGTATTTTGCACCTTTCTCAAATACTTTGGCAGAGACATTTCTATCTGATGGCATGCTCATGTCTAAGAGAAGGCAGGTGTTATTTTTCCTGTCTTTGATGACAATGTCAGGGTGATTGGCCTGTATCGTGCGATCAGTGTGGATTGGGAAATCCCAAAGGATGGTAAAGTCTTGTCCCTCTGTAACAGGTTCAGGATGGTGTTCGTACCAGTTACTTTTAGTATTTACAGAGAAATGGTTGCAGATCTTCCAATGGAGGTACTGACCAACCCTGTCGTGTCTGTTTTTATACTCTCCTGGTGTTAAAATAGAGCAGCCAGAGACAAGGTGGTCAATAGTTTCTGTTTTATCATTGCAAAATCTGAACTTTGAGTCCGAACCATTTTGCAAGACGTTTGCCTGATAATTCCTTGTAAATAAACTTTGATCCTGGGCGGCAAGAAAAAAGCCTTCGGTTTCCGCTTTCAGCCCTGAGCTGCGAAGCCACTGATGGGTTGCCTTTGTGTCTACATCAGCATTATTGGCTCGAGCTGCGAACTGTCCGTGGAGAGGCTTTTCTTGCCATCTGGATTCAAATTGTTTCAATCCTTCATTCTTAAGGTATTTCTTTGTCTTACGGGCAATTTCAGTAGGAGCTAAACGATGGTCGTTTTCAATGTCGAGACGTAATTCACGGGAAAACTTATCAGATTCTTTAATAACAGAGTGGAGCTCTTTTGAGTTTTCGTGCATATTAACCAGCTGAAGCATCCAGTCATCAGCATTGTCTAAATATTGGAAAAGCCCTATAGTCGAGGTTTTGTAGGAGAGCTCTAGTTGTATTAATCCTCTTCCTCCTTTACTTCTGTGAATATATATATATATATATATATATATATATATTTTATTATTTTTTTTTATTATGAAAAAATTTTCTCTTTGAATTGTTGTGTAAGATCAAACACCGGGTCACTACCAGTGACCTAGGGTGAGTGAAATAGGAAGGATTTTTTTGTGAAAAGAGAGAATAATAATAAAATATTTAATTTAAAAAAATCTATAAATAAAGTGTAAAAAGGTATATAGGTATTATTCAGGACAATTCACGAACATCAGCTACACAATGAATTACAAGACACAAATATGTACAAAAAAGGTGAGAAGGTGGTGAAGACGTCAATTTCTAGATAGTGAGCGCCCTTCGTAGTACATGCGCTGTGCTATTTAATACTATTTTTTGAATTTCATGAAGAGAAGGGTTTCCTGGAATTTTATTATTATTATTATTATTATTATTATTATTATCATCATCATCATTATTATTATTATTATGTTTTCCAATTGTGTCATCCAATCAACTTCGTTATCAAGATATTGTAAAAGATAGTAAAAGGTTTATAGGAAAGTTCTAATTGTATCATACATCTTCCGCCTTTCTCTCTACTTACGTACAGACCATCTACATCAGATTTAGGATGCTGCTTTTTATTACACGTATATTGTTTTCGAATTTTAGTATCTGGCCTCGTTAACTCAGAGAGATTCCAATTTATCACCTTGAAGCTATAAGTTACAACTGGTATAGCTAAAGAGTTGATTGCAGTTATTTCATTTTTAGAATTAAGTTCTGTCTTCAAAATCGACCTCAGCCTCCTAACACCTTCTTTTCTGATTTTCTCTTTCATTCTGGCATGCTGTATTCCATCTTCGTTAACACCAAGATACTTGTACATCCCTTCCTGATCTAGTTCTTTAACTACACATTCATCGTCTAGTATAACATTATGTGTACTAACCAAGTGGCCCTTCTGAAAACCTGCTTTAGCACATTTAAACAGATCATCATTTCGAGCATATAACTTCAAATTATCCATACAAAAAAGGTTATTTATTATTTTATTATTGATCTTATTTATTATTATTTATTATTATCTTATTTATTATTTTATTATTGATCTTATTTATTATTATTTATTATTATCTTATTTATTATTTTATTATTGATCTTATCTCTTTCTCTATTCAGTGTCTTGACATCAAATACCGTAGACGAGCCATGGTGGTGCTTTCTCTCTCCACTTTTTTCTATCTCTTGCAACCTTGCCCCACTGTTTTTCATCTTTAACTCTTAATCTCTCTATCATCCAATTTAGAATCTTCAATCTTTGTCTTCCTCTTGCCATTTTCCATGCCATTTCATCCTCCAAGATATTCCTCACTTCCCCCCTTCTCTTCTCAACTCATTCCTAACACATTTCCCCNTCTTCAAAATCGACCTCAGCCTCCTAACACCTTCTTTTCTGATTTTCTCTTTCATTCTGGCATGCTGTATTCCATCTTCGTTAACACCAAGATACTTGTACATCCCTTCCTGATCTAGTTCTTTAACTACACATTCATCGTCTAGTATAACATTATGTGTACTAACCAAGTGGCCCTTCTGAAAACCTGCTTTAGCACATTTAAACAGATCATCATTTCGAGCATATAACTTCAAATTATCCATACAAAAAAGGTTATTTATTATTTTATTATTGATCTTATTTATTATTATTTATTATTATCTTATTTATTATTTTATTATTGATCTTATCTCTTTCTCTATTCAGTGTCTTGACATCAAATACCGTAGACGAGCCATGGTGGTGCTTTCTCTCTCCACTTTTTTCTATCTCTTGCAACCTTGCCCAACTGTTTTTCATCTTTAACTCTTAATCTCTCCATCATCCAATTTAGCATCTTCAATCTTTGTCTTCCTCTTGCCATTTTCCATGCCATTTCAGCCTCCAAGATATTCCTCACTATCCCTCCTTCTCTTCTCAACTCATGCCTAATAAATTTCCACTGTCTCCTTCTCACAGTGGTCAAAAGTTGTCTTTCTGCTCCCACCTTTTCCAAAACTACTTCATTCGTCAGTTTGTTTGTCCATGATACCCTCATCATCTTTCTCCAGAAACACATTTCTGTCGCCTCAAGCTTTTGCCTCGTGCTTTTGCTTATTGTCCATGACTCGCATCCATACAGTAGCACTGACCAGATGTAGCACTTCAGCAAACGCTTTTTAACTCCCAATCCTAAGTTGGGAGTTAGAAAGCGTTACTGCACATAATACATTTCTCATATCCATAAATATTTGCTTTGCCTGACCAATTCTACATTTAATATCCATATCAGATCTACCATCAAATGTTATCCAACTGCCAAAGTACTTGAAATAATCCACTTGCTTTATCTGCAGGCTATTCACTGTCGCACTATATACCGGAGCCTGTGCCATTTTACTGGCAACATCACATATGTTTTTTCCACAATTTATCTTTAAACCAAGTCTCTCACTTTCCTTTGTTACAACATTCAACAACCACTGTAGCTTTTCCTCACTATCTGCGATCAATGTAGTGTCATCTGCATATTGAAGATTATTATAGTTCATTCCTTCCAGATCGACTCCTTCGCATATCTTTATTTTCCTTGGGGCTTCTTCACTATACAGATTAATCAAATCTGGTGATAGAATGCATCCCTGTCTTACCCCCTTTTGTATATCTACCCATTTAGCCAGCTCTCCCTTAATCCTGATCCCAGCTTTCTGGTCATAATACAGATTTCTTATCAGTTTAAGACCTTTTCTATCTATATCAAGCCTTTCTATCTATTTCCAGTAGTTTGTCATGCTTCACACAATCGAATGCCTTAACAGTCTATGAAACAAATATGCAAGTCCTTTTGCTTTTCAATACATTTTTCTATGACAGCTCTCAGGCAAAGAGTGGCATTTCTCGTTCCTTTACCAGGCTTGTATCCAAACTGCTCATCCGATAACCCTTCTCTGATGATACTCTTATTCCTATTTAGCATTACACGTAAGATAATTGTTATTACATGGCTCATAAAGCTAATGGTTCTGTGTGCCTTGCATTCTATTGTTCCTGACTTCTTTAGAAGGGCAATGAAATTTGATTCAATCATTTCATCGGGCACGTTTCCAGATTCATACATATACTTAGCAATATCAGACTTTATCAATCCCAAAATTTTCTAAAGCCTCTATCAGTTCAAACGCTGTCTCATCATTTCCCACAGCCTTGTTTTTCTTCATATGTTTCATT
Organism: Morbakka virulenta; assembly: GCA_003991215.1. NCBI lineage: Eukaryota > Metazoa > Cnidaria > Cubozoa > Carybdeida > Carukiidae > Morbakka > Morbakka virulenta. The sequence continues at coordinate 110,328 of RDPX01000602.1, read as the reverse complement.
GCATCTCCTATTTCATCTCTTCTTATTGGATTCCCAGTCATGTTTCCTAATGGCTGGCCTATCTTTTCTTTTGGTATGTAAATATAAATTTTGGATGTACTCTCTTCACCTTCTCTTAATTTGGTCCTGCTCCATTAACACATTGCCCTCTTCATCTTTAATACAGCTAGTTGCATACCCTCTTTTCTTATTAACTACAGCTTTCACTTTTTCATGCATTATTTGAAGATTTTTATTTTCTAATTCTTCAATCTCCTCGCATTGTTTGTTTAGATATTCTTCCTTTGCTGCCCTACACAAATTCCGGATCCTCATATTTACCCTTCTGTACTCATCCGTGTCTTTCTTCACTCTGCGCTTCATTTCCATCTGATCAAAAATCTCTGTCATCCATTTCTTCTTAGCTGTCATTCCACATTTAGGGATACACTCTTGAGCACTACTCACCAACAGGTTTTGCAAAGTTTTCCACCTTTCACTATCATCTTCACATTGCTTGTATCGCTCTTCTACTTTCTGGTAGAACTTGGCTTTCACATTTTTATCCTCTATTAGTACATTCCATTTCATCTTAGGTTTCACTTTACTACGCTCTAACTTTTTCAGATCCGTACGTATTCTACCCATCAAAAGAATATGATCACTTTAACAGTCTTATATTGATCTTTATTATCATTATTATTATTACTATTTAGCAGATAATCGATAGTAATAATAATAATATAGTAATAATAATATAGTAATAATGATAACAATTATTATTATTATTATCATTATTATTATTATTATTATTATTATTATTTCCATCATAAATTTTCATAGCACCTAACTAAAGCTAAATTTTCAAAAGCAAGGGCAACAGAGAATCTGGATAAACGTCTTCCTAAATATGTCCGGAAATGGCTTGAACTTCCTGCAAGCGTAAGGTTGTATCGTCTTATCAAAAATATCTGTTTGGCCTGAGTCTAACTCCCCCTTCAATCAAATTTGTTCAGTGCCAAAGAGTTATCCACAATTCTCTAAAATCCTCTAAAAATAAAAACGTAGGGTCTCTATGGGACAATACCTGGAGTGGTACGAATATTCAATTTGACACTTATCGAAACACCTAACAGATTCTAAAAGCGATCAGGGCTAATCGGAAAATCCGTATTGTTAGTAATTGATATTGTTAGTAGATAATTTACTTTTTGCATAGGGCCAAGCCATGTAAACTACCAATTAGAGAGAGGTTTATCATTCCATTTTGTAATAGTTTGAAGAAATAGTAAATGTAAGTTTAAAAATTATTATTACACTTGCACAGGCAGATGTTATACCGCTTGTAGTAAAGAAGCTGATTATTACCAATAGACAAAGGTTCCTCACAATTTTCCTCGCATTTTAGTATTTTAATACCTTCCTTATTAATCTAGCTGTCCCTGACATATCAGTCTTTTTAACAGGATATTCCTCTAGCTCGATTCCAATATCCTTTATAAAGTTTGGAAACATTTTTGAAACCCTAAATAGTGCTCCAACAATAATTGGTATCATAATCATTTTTACTATGTTCTTCTTCCTCCTCCTCCTCTTCTTCTTCTTTTAATTATTATTTATTATTATTATATTATTATTAATATCGCTCTCTGATTCGTGATTTACATTCCAGCTTTTGTTAGCTTCGTAAATCTTTCCATTAGCTCTTTAGGTATATTCGGTCAATCTTGTATTACTTTTAGTGAAATGTGCAACGCTCTGAATATGGACAACAAACACGAGCGCTTTCTTTCAACCAAACTTTCCAACATAATCATTCGCACCACATACTATATATTCTGTCGTAGAAACCAACCATGGGCAAACCCTGAATTATTGTCGTTTTATTAATTTTGTTAGTAAAATATTTAATTTTGTTAAATAGGCAAGCCAATTCAAACTATCTTGATAAGTGAGGTTTGTAATTGTATGTGTTCAGGTGAAAAAATAAAAAGTTCCTAGTATCATTATCGATTACCTTTGAATAATTGTTTCACTTTACTTATTTTCTCGACTGAAATATTCTCTCCTAGTTACGAAACAATTTTGCAGGAAAGAATTTTGATAGGGTGTAATCTCTATCTAAACCATTTCTGGAGGGAAAGGTATCCGAAAAAAAGAGAGTTAGAGGCAGCCATAGAATAACATATTTAAAAGGTTTAACTTTTTTTATTGGTGCCTGGCAATTTAACTACAAATGCTGTTCTTTATGTTACTTTTAACAGAAAAAAGGTGTATACGATCATAGTTGCCAACATCAAGAGTTGATATGGAACATGAAGAAGAAGAAGAAGAAGAAAAAGAAAAAGAGGAAGAAGAAGAAGAAAAAGAAAAGGAGGAAGAAGAAGAAGAAAAACAAAAAAGAAGAAGAAGAAAAGAAAAAGACGAAGAAGAAAAAGAAAAAGGAAAAGAAGAGAATCTTTATCTACATAACCTTTGAAAACATTCGATAAGTTTAGAAAACTCAAAAAAAGCGGAAATTGACAATGGAAAAGGCAAAACTTCAGGGGGGTTACTTCGGAAGTTTGTTTTGTTGCAAAACGAATACAAAGATTAGACAAATGTTGTCTAGGAAGTGTCAATGTGATGCAAAAGCTATTCTAACTAACGTTGCGTTACTTTATTACGTCGTAGCTGATTAATTGCGTTAAATACATTATTTTATTTTTTATCAAATATATAGATACCCTAAATCCTATTTGCAAAATGATCACAACCGTATGACCTATGAAAATAACATGCTCGTCTCTTCATTGTAGTCTGCGGACATCTTGCAGATGTTACACCTTTGGTAATGTTGTCGATTTTAATGCTTGTTCAAAAAATCTAATAAGCAAGTTCTTAAATAAGTCCACAGGTTTACCAAAGAATGCCCAAGACTTGGCTTGAAAACGTTGTTAATTATTGTCTTCAAGCGTCTGAAAAATCAAAGAGGAAGAATACAAGATGTTAGGAAACAAAGATTTATTATTTAAAGGTACAACATTTTATATCTCTGAAAATGCAAAATAAAAAATTTAGAGACAACTATGTTATCATTACAAATTCGCATTTGTTGATCTATAAATTTCAAATTTCAATAAACGATGATTTTATGATCAACTTTTAATAACAGTTGTATGAAGCTCCAACAAAAGTAATAATAAGTGAGAATCACAATATTAGAAAAATTAATTTTAGTTAAAACAACTGATTTGGAATTTTTAATTTGATAGTAGAAATTCACAATGTTATAGGAAGTTACTTTATTCTTCTGGGAGGTTAATACATGTGAAGTTCAAATAATTCTTTTGTACTTCACATGATTTTGTTAGTTACAAAGGCACTTTCGCTTGTCAGCTTACGAAGAAGAAAAATCTGATGTGGACATATTTTGAAGAACATTTTATACACTGAGAAAAAGTTTCGAAGGTAATAAATTTTTGCTAGGTATGTATGGGATCATTTTGTTTTTAGACGTAATGGGCTGTTTATGTACATATGTATGCATAGCTGTATACCTTTTCGTAGAGATCTACGTACGTACATATGTATATATATATATATATTCCTTGTACAACCAGTGTGCTCCATATTCTTTCAATTAGAGTGGATATATATATATGGATTATATATATGTATATATGTGTACATATATATATGTATATAGGGACTTATCAGGAAAGCAACAACATCAAAGTATGGAACTGTCAGCTTTACTCATTAAAACGATCATCTGCCACTTACCATTTACAAGTAGTCAAACTTTTTTCTTTCCTGATGAATATATATATATATATATATATTCTACATTATACATCATATATTATGCTAACATTTTTAACATCAGATGTAAGGAAAAATGAAATTTTATAACCTAAGATTGTACATTATAAGTTTTCAAGATGAGATTGTAAATAAAAATATTAATTGCCGTCAGTTAGAGGGACAATATTGATCAAAATTTGTGACACAATACACACATACATATAATATTTTATATAGTTTATATGATATTTATGATATATTGAATATATATATATGCATCTAAATATGTATATATTTTCATATAAAGGCTGTATGTATGTATAAATACTTAAAAGGACGAAACGTTGTCACTGCTAATGCATATTTTAGTAATGTCAAGAAAAGATCTATCTATCTTGTGATCATTTATTACATTAAAAACCTTATTTCTCGGCGTATAAATTCACTTGGCTGATATTTCAACTGTTTATTTTCAGCTGAAACATATGCATTTTTACCACACCTCATCTGTGATTCATCCCCTTAAGTCTACGTTAAAAAATATTATTTAAGATCGTCAAATTCTCTGTCAATTGCATCTGATGAATCAATGGTTTCAGTCATCGTGATTAATTTCAGAGATATTTCATGCCTAGGCTTCATTATTCAAAATTCCTCTGCTGTGATTTATCCCATTCTATCTTGAGTATGTAGCCTTCTTTGGAAGAAACGAAAAAAGGAAGGTGGCTATATGAGCAAACGTTTGACAGAGAATGTAATGACCTTTATAACATTCCTACATTACTCTTAAAAATGTGAATTATTTCCTGAGAAATAAAGTATTCATGAAATATGTTTTCATAGACAACGCAGAACTTTATCGGGGCTGTTGTTTTGCGTAGTGGTGCCTTGCGAAAGTGTGTCTTTTTGAAGGAAGGGTATGTTTTGTTTTGGAATTGATGCAAGAAAGGTCTGAATTCAGTACGAGTCGAGTGCTACAAAAACAGGGTTTTATCTCGTGCTCCTATTTTTTCGGATGAAATATTTATTTATTGATTATATGTACAAATTTCGCCGAAAACTTTTGTAAGAGTCTTATAACTTATCAATGAAAAGTGACAATATGTCCTCTTTGGCTAAATTTTAACAGACTTTATTTTTTCCTGGAAAAATTTGAAGTGCAAATGTTGTTTTGTAAGCTAAGAAATTTCTTCGTCAGCACAAAGAATAAGTTCTATGGTTAAAACAGGTTAAAACTCTTTGAATGCACAATTTTTAAGTGTGCGTAAAAAACTCGCTTTCGTACTGGTTTTTGGACTCGTTCTGGATCTAACTTTTCTAGGGGTTTTATTAGAAGTGACGAAGTTTGTTATACTTCTTCGATTTTATGAGTGCATGTAAATGAGTGAATGAGTAAATAAGGGAAGGAGTAAATAAGTGAATGAATAGCTCAGTAAATAAATACGCGAATGAAAGGATAAATTACTGAACAATTAGTTAAGAAGAATTTCCCGAAATTCCTAGGGTAGGAAAGAGGGTACACTTCTTGACTGTAGTTTTCACTAACCTGGAAACTTTGAAAGAAGGAAAATCTATTTATTTTCCATTTATATAAACACGGAAACTTGGAAATGTTTAGTGTCAATGTTACTTGCATGTGTGTGTACATTTATAAGAAAGAAAAGTGGCCAGTAGAGAGAGAGAGAGAGAGAGAGAGAGAGAGAGAGAGAGAGAGAGAGAGAGAGAGAGAGAGAGAGAGAGAGAGAGAGAGAGGGAGAGAGAGAGAGAGAGAGAGAGAGA
>RDPX01000602.1:64904-104566 GCA_003991215.1 Morbakka virulenta | reverse complement strand
AGAGACAGAGAGAGACAGAGAGAGAGAGAGAGAGAGAGAGAGAGAGAGAGAGAGAGAGAGAGAGACAGAGAAAGACAGAGACAGAGAGGTCAAAGAGAAAGGAACAGAGAAAATAAAGAAGGTAAAACATGAAAATGGTTAAGCTTGCGGGGAATTGTTGGTGATGATTTATTTTTCTATTAATTGTTTATACCTTGTTAAGAAATAAGCATTTGAACAGACTTTCACCTACTACTGGATGTTTTTTTTGTGAAATTGTGAAAAATTGCACTTAGCATTTACCAGGAATTAACGTCTTTCTCAAAGCCCATAACACAGCCTAAAAACAGCAGTTAACACCAAAGTAATGAAATGAGATATTTTGACCGCGTGTGTGTATGCGTGTTTGCGTGTGTATTGTGATATTGACTAAGACGGATCGTGAATGTGACCAAGATGGATGGAGAAAGTGAGGAACACCTCATGAGAATCTCGGCAAAATATGAGTAAATACTAGAAGTTGAAATGTACGTTCATTACATGTCACATTTTTTACAAAAATTTGACTTTTGTTCTTTTAAACTTTCAAAATTTGACACTTAAATCAGCCAGAAAAATCTCTGAATTTTGAAATGGGACTTTTAAGTTCTAATAAAGAACAGAGGATTCCTTTGAATACAGAATCATTAAACAGTGTACCGTTTTTCTAAATCTAGGCCTGGATGAAAACAGTTAAACGCCGATCACAAATTCAAGCTAATAGCGAAAGCGCTTACCAAAAGGAAACTACTGTGCTGGATCGCAAATTTACGCGCCAGAATCTTCTTTATTCTCAATAGCTTCAGCGGTCTCAGGTTCACTGTTTGTACCATTCGATTTCTTTGCATCTTGTCTTAGATATCCATGATGGCCTCCTGTGTCTGGACGTCCCCATCTATCACCTCCCCAATGCATAGGGCCATCACCTACTTTCCACCATTTTTGAACCTTAGTGCCAAGACTTTTATCAACATTAGGAGAAAGCTTTCTGGAAGCATTACTTTTAGCCACTTGAGCAACTGGTTTAGAATCTACGGCAGGTGCTGGTGTGGTTGCTCTACTAGTAACCTTTTTCTTCGAGTTTTTGTCCAGTGCTTTCGAAATCTTAGATTTATATCCACCACCACCACCACCACCCCATCCTCCACCAAATCCACCACCACCGTGACCACCATGGTGCCCGTGTTCATCATGGTGGTCATGTTCATGCTCGTGGTGATGCATATCTTCATGTCCTTCATGTTCACCACCTTCATGGTGTCCCCATTCATGATGATAGCCAGCATGGTGGCCGTGATGTTCATGTTCATGTTCATGCTCTTCGTGTTCATGCTCATGGCCATGCTCATGACCATGTTCACCACCACCACCACCTCCAAAACCACCACCACCACCACCACCACCCTCTCCATGTCCTTCGCTGTCACCATGTTCATCACCATGGTGATGTCCTCCATGACTCTGATGTTCATCCCATTCTTCATAAAATTCATATCCATGATCGTGTTGATGGTGGCCATGGTCATGGTGTTCGTGTTCATTATGATGTCCGTGATCGTCGTGGTGTTCATCCATCATACTACGTTTCGTACCTGAGTCGGCGTTCTCGCCTTCCTTCTCATTTTCATTTGGTTTTTCTACATTGTCCATAACATTGGGGATGGATGCTTTTTTCTCACCAGATAATTCAAGTTCCTGTGCACCTACATCAGTATCTGTCTCCGCTTTCTCGGCAACAGAACTCTTTTTAGTATCCTCATCCTGCAAGAGCAAATTGACAAGTTAGGGTCACAGACAGTTTTCTCAATCATTGGGGTAAAACAGTTGTGATGTTCCGTGAGAAACGGTATCTCTTGTCTGAAATCAAGGCCAGTTTTGAGGGAGAAGTCAATCGACAATATTTATAGGGAGTAAACTCTTGTATTAGTTCCAAAGTCGGCTTACTTTCTGTGAACGGTGAGATTGTCAGGCTCTTAGTAACTTGTATCTTTAACAGTAGTAAAGGAGGTAGGTCTTTGTATACTGTATGTGGGTGAATTTTAGCTGCTTATGATGGAGTAGAAGATAGGAGATATTTTCTTTAACGAACAAAAACAGGGAATAGTGCCCAATTAGTGTATTTTACTATAAGATTTAATTTAGCAAAATCAACAAATAAAAAACTAAAAATGACACATTTTAATATGTCTAGGTCTCAAATAATTATAAGTAGTAATAATAGATAATTAGTAATAAGTATTAAAAGTAGATTTAAATAATTTGTTTACTATTACAGTATTTTGGTTTACTTGTTGTCAGTATTATTAATTTTATTTGCAGTATCAATATCTTTTAGCATTAAAGTAAATAAAACTTACATAAGTAATCAATTTTCGTGTTATTAGTCTGATCTTTATTTCATTATCGGTTATAGGTTTCATTATAGGTTAATAGTAAATTTGTAATAAAATTTAAGATTTACTTCATGAAAACAAAAAACATTTTACTTCGTTAAAATGTGTAAAAATTCATATTTTAGCAATTAATGGTCAATTCATTATTATTACTATTATTTACTAATATTCTTACTATTATTATTACTCTTATTATTATTATTATTGTTATATTTTTAGCGAATATATTTACAGAATAATTCATTAGTTGTAGCATAAATAAACTGTTATAATTGAATTTCTGTAAAGTACAATTATAGTTGACATAAATCCTTTTAGTTTCAAACTAACTGGGCTGAACTCCCTCCTTGTTTTTTATTGAATTCAATTTTTTATCTGATCTTTCACACATGTTGTAGTTTACTTGACTCGGATGACAATTTTAATCTTCTCTCTTCTTGAAAGAAAATAAACAAATATTTTCACATTGGAAAACTGTAGTTTCTCATTTTGAAACGCTTTGTGTTTATTCTCACGTAACTAAAATTATTTTCTAAACTCTTTATCAGAACATTTCTTTGTCATACCAAAAATGTACAATTTTATGTTTTTCTTTCAATTTTTGCTCGGTGAAAGCTTCCCCTTTTCTGAAACAGTACAAGCTTGTATTCACTCTCTATGTTGTGTTCTCTCGAGGGCTTTACACATGTCTTCTCATTTGGGTAATCTGCTAATATATTTTTCTTGTCGTTTACTACTTTGTATATCCTACGCTCAGTGTGATTAACTCCATTCTAAACTAACATTATTGAGAGAAAAATTTTTCACTCTTCTTTCTTATATATTCATCACTCTTTCAAATATATCTTCTCTATTATTTCTTTTTTCTATGAAAATCCTCTTAATATGCTTTTAAATCTTCGTCACCCCAGATACCATAAAGCAAGAAGCAAGAATAACGACCGGAACAAGATAATATCATCATTGGAAATAACAGTTAATCAATTCAATTCGATTAATCAGTCTTGGCCAGGTAATGATCCCCCCATCTTCTAACAAATTCCATCGCTAAGAAAAAATTTTCTCCGCCATCCAAGTTTCTTGAAAACGGTAACTGCTTTCCGAATATTCATACGTGAGTTACTTTACTATATACCACAACAGGCTCACTTAAAGCCGAAAATAAAAGAACTTTATTTGACGCAACATTGCTCATATAAAATTTTTTTATTAACATAACCAAGAAGACCATACAGAATTGACGATACATCTTCTAACAAACACATCCTCATCTTCTCAAGCAGATATCAGCTCGATCTTGTTCGTAAATCATTTTTCAATGGAATTTTGAGATGGTTGTAAAGAAAAGGCGTCCGTTGTGATAATCATGTTGGTTTCTTTAATGAAAAGCAGATGAAGAGAAACGAAGTAACTGTCTAAATGTGTAAAATCCTGGCTTCTCAAGAAGATTACTTTTCTTTTTAACACACTTCGTAGATTTTTACTGCTAATCTGCTGCTCAAACTCTTGCTTATAAGATGCTCAGAGTTTTCACAAAACTGCTAACAGATTTCCTCAACGAAATGTTTTCTCAACGAAACGTTTTCTCAACAAAAGATTTTCTGAACGAAATATTTTCTCAGCGAAAGACAACTCACTTTCAAAATTTCAATACTTCTACTTTACTGATTAAGAAGATTGAAATAACGAGAGAAAATTGTTTTTTAGGAATTTTACAAATAATGTGATGAACGAAGAACAGCCGAGGAAAATAGAATATAAGATTTATTTGATGAAGACACCAGAGAGACAAAGGTGTCATTTTTAAGACAAGCGTAATGGAAGAATAACCCAAGGGGAGATCGATTAACTTATATGATGGGAATGATCATGTACATATTTGGTATCTAAATTTAGAACAGAAGAACATACTTGGGGTCTTATATTTTGAGGACTGAAAAACGTCGGGGCCTAAATTTGACGGCATATTATCATACTTGAAGTCTGAGATTTTGAAGGCTTAAAAATAATTATTTGGAGTCTCAAATTTTGCATCAGTCAGATCCTTTAAAGAAGCTAATAATTATGTGATTTTGGGACACTGCAAAACAATATCGTCAATACAAAAAAAGTCAATTATTTGGCGCTTTTTAAAATTTTGCATAATAAAACTAAGGCTCTTTGAAAATTTGATCAACATATTTGGAGTCTGAAAAAAGGCCTGACATGATCACCCCCTTCAAAAGAGGAAACGATCTCTCCTCTTGGGCTGAATAGCTGTAGAATAGGCGATGAGAGGCAATATGAATAGTACGGATGGAAAGGAAAGACAAGGACAAAAGCTAGGTAGCTCATACCTTGGGCGATTCCTCGGCAGTTGTTTCATTCTGGTCTTCGTCGTTATCATTTTTCTCGTCCTCGTCTTGATCAACGTTTCTTTTTGATTTTACTGCAATAGAAGTAAAGGAAAAAATGATTTATTCAGTTTAATTTATCAACTGAGACTAATGAATATTGGAGCTTATTAAAGACCAGCACTCCAAAGAGAAAATACTATATCTACTTGACTTTAAATACCCCTATTTTTAAACATACGAAAATAGAATTATAGGAATAAATCGATTCTTCACTTTTGTGGGCCTATCGTGTGTCCAAATCTTTTACAGACTGAAGCAAAATAATGGAGCTTTAAACAAAAATAAATCACCCTGAGAAGTACAATCTGAATAATTTTCGAAGTGAAAAACCAAAAAAGTTTTAGGACTTTTACTTTTACATTTACTTTTGATTGCTAAAAATGTTCCAATGGTTAAAAATTTGAACTTATTTACTTTCAAATTTTTTTGTCAGAAAGTCTTACGTACTATTATAAGTAACAGTTATTTAAAAAAACAACACGCGACTTCCGCTGAGTTTTGTGGTCGAATAGATTTCCTGCTAAATAAAAAAGTTCACGAGTTTGCTATAGTAGAAATATCTTAAAGGGGTTTCTTTGTTGCTTTTTTTGTTTTCGAGACCCAGTTTAACCGGAAAATGATGACGTAATTCCACCAACAAACTGCCGTCTTCACGTAAAAATTTAGTAAGAAACCTCAAAAATGGAACTTCAAAATTCTTTTCTCTCGGGGATTAAAGATGCGACCATTTTTATACAAACATTTTTTTTTATTCCCCAGTCAAAAATTATTAACAGTGAAATAAATAATGTGCTTGATCATTCATAATCGTACTTCAAAATAGTGTGCAATTTTCAAAGGATTTGATTCCCATTCCTTGCAAATTCGATCACAAATTTTTACAAAACTTCACATTTAAAATTCGAATTTAGAGAAATAATAAATGATGTGTGTGTGAAAGAATAAGTCGAAAACTTTCAAATATACTGTACAAGTTAGAATACAAGAAAGGCCTTAATTATATTTCTTCACCGAATGTTATACTTCCTTCATCAAATCTTACTAACACATTAACATTTCTAATTTCTTTTGCTTCTTTCCTCTTCAGCGATGCCTGTTTCTTGTTAGTTTTGTTCCTCCATGTTGTCATCATCCATTCATTTGTAGCTGTAGTCATGTAGCATCCATTTTATTTCATCATTAACGTCCCTGAAACTTTTCAGTCCTCTGCAAACATCTTTTTTCTCTTAATATGGCCTCTGGTCACTTGATTGCTTCTCCATTGCTCCTTCTCTCCGCAATATACTTTTTGCTATCGAATTCAATTCGTCCAATTTACCTTTTCCTAAATTACAGACATTCATCACGTAACCAGCAACAAGTATCACTCGGCAGTTAATTGCTTTCATCAAGTTTTGATCATTCAGGTTTAGCATCTTTAGATGATCCAGCCTTTTTAGATGATCCAGCCTCGTTAGATGATCCAGCCTCTTTTTTATTTTTTATTTACCTTTTCCATGATCCGCCTTACATCAATTTTGTTCTCACCCAAAAAAATTGTAGTCTTCATATTTCTTTGGATTTAGTTCCTTACTTTTTCCCTCTAAAACAACCAAAGCTTCTCCTTTGATTATTGTACCTCTTCAGCAAACAATTTCTGAGCCTTTTTTCCCCTGCTCAATAACACGCTCAAGTATCCATGCTGCCTTTTACAGTTATTTCATTCACAACTTAAAGTTCGTGGTTTCTTGATAGATGTTCAAATCATCAACAAAAAGACTGTGTTTGCGTTTGACTCTTTCTTCGCCCCTTTTGTCATATTGTGTAGCCATTGGTCCTCTCCATAAGAATTGCAATAGGTACTAAGTCAGACAGAATCTTACTGGGAAAAACCTGTGTCCTTGTAAAAGCCCTTACTTCTTTATCTTTCCGCTGCTCCCTGCTAGGTGTCGCCACCGCGGATCATAAGCCTCCATTTTGTGCGGTCGGCAGTGTCTTTCCTTGTAAAAACCCTTTGCTGATGTTTATTCTTCTGCTTATTGACACTTTCCCATTTTCAGTTACCTCCAGTCTGGTCTTCCCTCCTTCCATTAGTTTGATGATGATAGTTATAACTTTCTCTTGAACTCCAATCCACTAATACACTCTGGTCACCCAAACGTGTCGCACCATATGGAATGCTTTCTGGTAGTCATAAAGGGCAAGCGCTAAAGTTCTTTGTTTGTTTCTCACTTCGTACATCATGGAATTATCTCTGTGGGGCTGATCTACAAATTCCAACACTCCAGAGCACGTTCCCAGTTGACTTCTGTTCCAGATGTTATTCTTTTCTGCATGCTCTTTCATGTAACTTCGGATCATACCTGTAGATACCTTATGGCAAGTATTAAGGTAAGTGACTGGGCGATAATTTTCTTCCTTGCTTAGATCTTCTGTTTTTGGTAATAATACGGCTCTTTCGTGGTTCATCCATTTTTTTGCAGCAAACCAAATTTTTTGATTCTGAACTCTTTTATATAATTTATTTTGGGTGATGATGAAATCCTGCATATTCATCACCTCTTCTCCTGTCTTCAATATTATTATTATCATCTTTTTTCACATTTTGTGTCTGGCTGTTTTTATTGCCGAGTTCTATGCTGACAGGCGGGTCATAACAAATGACCATGGGCTACCAGCATTTTCTTTCTCAAAACTCCAGTACTTTTCGCAAAATCCTGGCTGTTCCCAACAACGTTGTCTTTTGAAGTACTCCTAAGTTATTATTATTATTATTATCATTATTATTATTATTATTATTATTATCATCACCATTATCATCATCATCATTATTGTATACACAAGGATTGTTAATAAACTAAATTTTAACTACTATCACTCAATGACTTATATCTGTAAGCTCCCTTTAAGGAAAAAGTTTTTGTCTCTTCCCTTACAAGGTTTGAGCATCTGTGGATGCACTCCTATAAATAATGGCACTAATCCTAACTCAGAGAATTTGAGAAAAGCACCCTTTCACTGACATTGTACTTTCAAATTCCTCCCATTACACTGACATGCCATTTTAATTCCAAAAATTACATATTTGGCAGTCTGGGGTAGGTCTCTTCGAAAAAAGCTGTTAGATGTACTATATTATTAGATTTTACTTTTACTTTGTGTGAACCTTTCTTTTACTTTTAATAACTCTTTTCAAGTACAGGTGTCTTCTTTGAGTAATGTACTATTAGCTAGATAAGCTTTTTCTGGCATGTTTTCTATTCTTATTCTTATTTCTTTAGTTACCATGCCTTGAGAAGGCGTAAACGACCATGGCTCCCCATTTTATTCTATTCTTTGCCTTTCTTATGATTTCCACACTCGGCCAGTTGGTCAGTTTTGCTAGTTCACTCACATACATGAGCCTATTTCTTCCTCTGCTTTTCCACCCATCTACTTTTCCAGTAATAGCTAAATATTCCAACCCTCCTTTCCTAACAACATGTCCAAAGAACTCAAACTGCCTTCATCTTATAGCTTTGAGAATGTTACATCTAACATTTGGTCTTCTCAGTACTCTTTCGTTTATTATCATATCTGCTCATGATATTTTGAGAAGGAAAAATAAGGATCCTTAAATCTCTGACTGTAGGGGAAAATCCCAACCCCTTTTCAAATTCCTAGGTCCTAAGATTGACACAAATTTACACACTTTCTCGGTGAATTTACTAAAAAGTTTGTTATATTTTCTATCTAGGAGTGCACCTGTCAGGGTTTCAGATCAATAAATAAAATATTAATAAGGAAAAAAATGATTAGCATTATTCAAAATACTTAGAAAGTTGAGATGCTATTTGACAATATTTACATTTCTAAGGGAAGTAGTACTAAACATAACAATGAGATAAACATATTTTATTTTGGTAGCAAATTAATTTGATTTATAATTCTTACGAAAGAATGAAAAATAGGATTTTTATGAACGATGGTATGGAACTTCCTAGCAATCTTCGTCTCAGTGTCATACCTTGAAAGACTTGTAAACACTTGTAAACATGTAAACAAAGAAAAACAAATTTTGTAACTTTGGTGATGGTAATGACGATGATAATGATGATTATAATGATGATCATAATAAAGTGGAAATCTCTATGGAGTAGGTTTAGGCAACCGTTCTTCACACAGTCGAAAACATCAAAATGGTTTTAAAAGTCATGGATGACTTTGTTTCACACACACTCCGCAAGTTAACAATGTATCATGACAATGAGATCATGGTATTATGATCTGCAATAAACTAATAGTAAAAATAATGGTGATAATGGTTGTGAGTATAATGTTAATAATAATAAGAAAAGTATTATGTAGGTTAATTAATAATAATATTAGTAATAACAGCAACAATTTAAACTCTGTTTAAATTTTTTTGTACATAATAAATAGCTTTTCAAAAATCCTATGAGTTTAATCACTCCATACATTTGAGCTTTTATTTAGCTCACTCACACGTGTGAGTGAGCTAAATAAAATAAAGATTACTTTTCCATATCAAATTTTCTATTTAGGAATCATTCTGACCACCTTCAAAATGGGAATAGGTTGCAATGTGTATAGAAAGTGATAAAAAATAAGTGTAATCTAAGATGTAGGAATAATGTTGGTTTAAACGTTTTATAATGTCAGGTAAATATTTATACGATATACTTATACACGCTTCCGTACCTCATTAAGTTACAAACCCATAAAGTGTTCAGAAGCATCACCTTAACGACATGCAGCCCTCAAATATAAACATGGCCTTTACTTAACAAAAACATAGGGCAAGATTTCATTTTCTATNGAAAAAAATGATTAGCATTATTCAAAATACTTAGACAGTTGAGATGCTATTTGACAATATTTACATTTCTAAGGGAAGTAGTACTAAACATAACAATGAGATAAACATATTTTATTTTGGTAGCAAATTAATTTGATTTATAATTCTTACGAAAGAATGAAAAATAGGATTTTTATGAACGATGGTATGGAACTTCCTAGCAATCTTCGTCTCAGTGTCATACCTTGAAAGACTTGTAAACACTTGTAAACATGTAAACAAAGAAAAACAAATTTTGTAACTTTGGTGATGGTAATGACGATGATAATGATGATTATAATGATGATCATAATAAAGTGGAAATCTCTATGGAGTAGGTTTAGGCAACCGTTCTTCACACAGTCGAAAACATCAAAATGGTTTTAAAAGTCATGGATGACTTTGTTTCACAAACTCCGCAAGTTAACAATGTATCATGACAATGAGATCATGGTATTATGATCTGCAATAAACTAATAGTAAAAATAATGGTGATAATGGTTGTAAGTATAATGTTAATAATAAGAAGAAAAGTATTATGTAGGTTAATTAATAATAATATTAGTAATAACAGCAACAATTTAAACTCTGTTTAAATTTTTTTGTACATAATAAATAGCTTTTCAAAAATCCTATGAGTTTAATCACTCCATACATTTGAGCTTTTATTTAGCTCACTCACACGTGTGAGTGAGCTAAATAAAATAAAGATTACTTTTCCATATCAAATTTTCTATTTAGGAATCATTCTGACCACCTTCAAAATGGGAAAGGTTGCAATGTGTATAGAAAGTGATAAAAAATAAGTGTAATCTAAGATGTAGGAATAATGTTGGTTTAAACGTTTTATAATGTCAGGTAAATATTTATACGATATACTTATACACGCTTCCGTACCTCATTAAGTTACAAACCCATAAAGTGTTCAGAAGCATCACCTTAACGACATGCAGCCCTCAAATATAAACATGGCCTTTACTTAATAAAAACATAGGGCAAGATTTCATTTTCTATCTTAATATATTTCAGCCTGTTGACCTTGCCTTGGAATTCAATGTTACATACAGCTCATCCAAACAGACTACAGAGAACGCCCTCACCTCCTTGACAGTTTCCTGGCAAATATTTACTTGACCAAACACTTTCTTGACTGACCCTTTCAAACAGGGCATTCTATCAAGGGCACTCTCAGTAAGAGATCGGTTGAAATAGCAAACACAAGGTCAAAAAGATATCTGGTTGGTCAAAAAAGCCCAAGGGGGACTGTATATCGATGATATATCCATCCCAATATGTGTGCAGGGTTAGTGTATGTGGTGTAGGCCTAATGTCCTGAACATACTCTCTTGTCCTTGATTATCTCAATCAGTTCTTATCTAGCGAAAATGTCTTGTTGCTTTTTCGTTTTTGGACCCTTTCTTATAATTATTTCGGTTTCGATTCTTATGTGCAGTATTTTAACTTAACCCCATTTTTTTCTCCTTTCCCTCAAACCTATTTTGCGCTATCCTGTGGTATTCAGATCCCGTATCCTCTATCATGTTGATTTATTCCTTCGTTATTATGTTTTTGAGTTGAAAAAGAACCAGGATGATTTTTCACTTCTTATAACAAGGGTCAAAAGATGAGGGCATCTTTTGACCCTTGTTATAAGAAGGGTCAAAAGATGCCCTGTTCGGATTTTTTTCCTTTACAATCAGTTCAAATATTACGATTGTATCTTAAAAAACAAACTGCAAATAAAACTGATTAAGGCTTGCACGTCTTACAGATGGTACCACTGTTGCCTAAGATACCCTGGAAACCTCAAAATCAACTTTACCATGGAAAAGAGCTGTATCATTTCCTCATGGTATAAGGAGACGCTTAAGACAATTAAAAAATGTTAAATAAAACATCCTATTTAAAACTTTTACAATATATAGTGCTTTTGCATAGTACAGCCAATCTATTCTACTTCAAAAACAAGTAAGTCTTTTAGTAAGAGTAAAGTTTCTAGTGCAAAAAGTGGAATTTATTGAGAAGAAGGGTGCTTCGTTTTAGAGATCTAGCAATTGGCTAAACTTCTCCATTTCCTTTGAAGGTAATAAAAATAAATTTTTAATGATTTTATTTGAATATTTTGGCTTTGGGGAGCCACTTAAAGTAAATAAATTTTAAATGGGCGATTGTAGTAAGCACGATAGAAAAATGTAAAAATATTGACAGCTTTTCAAATATTTACACTAGTACAGAAAACGATTATTCAAGTTAGAGAGTATTGCTTCTACTAGCTATTTCACTTTTTTCAATATCCTTATAGTATTGGCCTTGGTTCAACAAATCTCTATCTGCATAAAAATACAAGGGATAATTTAGAAATTTAATGTTGTATCTGAATTTTTGGATTAATTTTTGGAAAACAACTAAAATTTTCATCTACTCAGTATACGCATATCGTAAAAATAACTGAACATTACTGAGCAAAGAAGTGTTTATAAAAATAACTGAACATTACTGAGCAAAGAAGTGTTTATAAAAATAACTGAACATTACTGAGCAAAGAAGTGTTTATAAAAATAACTGAACATTACTGAGCAAAGAAGTGTTTATAAAAACCCCTTTGAACTTCACTTAATAAATGAATGGGTGCGCATTAGGTCTACATGCAACTCAGTTTCAGAATTCACCAACTAAATGTTCTATTACACATTACACAATGGAGCACGCGTACAGGGTACGCATTAAAGACTAGTCTATTATTATGTCAATTGTCTAAAACGAAAAGAGAAATCGTCCAAGAACAAGAACAAGAAAAATACAAAGATGTAGAAGTGTGGCAATACTTGCTTGCACCTAAAAAGTATCAAAGGAAATTGGACATGAAAGCAAGGTCGGATAGAAATATATATAAAGATGGACAACTTACAGAAGTTAGATTAAACGATATATTCTAATTAAATTATATTAATATTTTATAACTTTTTTGTCTGTGGATGGAAAAGCTGGAAACCTAAAGTTTGCAAACCTTTTGTCCTGTAGCCATGGTATGAAACGTTGAAGAAAAATATATTACCTTCTTTTCCTTCAATGTCAGATAAAATAAATCACTTGTAAAACAAGCATAAAGGTCTTTTCTTCAAGATTCTTCAGTTTCTTTGCATCTCATTTCATTGTAACTGTACGAAGCTTACTATTAGCTCATTGAGTTCCACGACAACTTATTCCTCTTTCCTGAGAACACAAAGCAAGAGGTACACTCATCCAAATATTCCCGGTTAGTACTTTTGTTGTCTTTCCAACTCAATCTAAGTTCTAATCTTGTGGTGACGATTTCAAGGCTTCACAAAGCTATAACACTTGAGTAAGTTTTGAAACTCCACCTCTAACCAAATTGTGACATGATGAATTGCAATATTCTCATTCTATTCCGACCAGACTTGAAAAGAGTCCACTGTATTAAAGCAAGCCTATCTTTAAAAGGTAAGTACCAAAGTGTTTTTGATCGAGATGTTAAGTTCTGGGCGAAAAAAAAAACTCCTGGAAATTTTATGTGATAAAAGAAAAGATATTTTCAATCATTTATCTTCTTGTTGCCGCTTTTCTTAACACTTCTTCATTGGTCATCATTTGCAAGTACGAAATCCCCAACATTCTCCTCTAAAACCTCATTTCAGGTATCTCCTTTCTCCTTGTCGTGTCAGAAATTAGTGTCCACTTCACAACAATACATTTGGGTTGGTATCACATAGCATCCTAATAATTGCTTCCTCATTTCCAGTCTTCCAAAAGATTTTCTAGTTTGCTGAACCAATTCGCAGGCACTTCTCTTCTTTTCTTTGGTTTCATCATCTCCTTAGGGCCTCATCAGGCCACTTATTTTCATTAAATAAAGTACAAGTGGTACAAAACGTAAAAAGTGCTATTAAAATAATGTTTATTTTGGTGATGAAAATAAAGGTCATTTTTATTGCTAATAACTCATAAGTAACATACTTTTTTATTTAATACCTAACAAAATGGGTAGAATCTCTATCAACTATGATAAAATATATTTTTTTATCTAGACCCTAAAAACACGCATTTGTTGAGAAACTTATGAGCAAATATAGGTAACATGAAATAATATTGATTAATGTGAAAGAGGTCAATCATTGAAATCCTCTATCTTCAGGTAACTCTCTCATTTATAGGTTAAAAGCTGCAGTGTAATACACTCAAAGATTTGAAATCAAATGTCATACATGTAACAAAATCAATGTTAGAAATAGTAGTTTCAATCGCACCTCTGTAATCATATTTTCAGCTTTCACTCCAATTCAAAATTAAGCTCTATTCTCTTATATTAACCACTTATAATGTACAGAATGAAAAGTAAATAAAATGCATTCATGAAAAGTAAAGATTTTCAAAATGACCATGTATGTCGAGATTTCTTGTGCAGGTTTAAGCATTTGTATTTGCGTGGTTAAATCAACAAATTATCAAGCCAGAGTTTACCAATTGTAGCCTTAGCAACCTGGAAGTATTGCCACCAATTCGTTTCTCTATTAAAAGCGGTAGTCAACGTGTGTTTATGTGTTTTCTGGGACAGAATTGGGAGAGGTAAAGACTCAGTTTATAAAAAGATTAAAAACTTACCAAAAAAATCAAATTAGATAAGTAACGTTCTGCACTGAAGTGGCTTCCAGTCTTACTCGGGGTGAAAAGGTGAAAGGTAAAGGGCGAAAGGTGCAAGATAAAAGGGGAAAGGAAAAATAGAAAAAAAAAGTATTGGGGAATGTCCTGCAAAATAGTTTCAAAGTAACTTGTTCCCTACTAATTTCACAAAGATCTGAAAATAGTTCTTCGAATTAAACCGTATACCACGGGAAAGCAAAATGCAGAAAAATTTATACATGTGATGATTTTACCTCAGAATTAGTGTCTACCTGTTCATACGACGAAACCTAACTTGGAAAGATGCACCACTATTTGTACTTCAACCTACAGAATATCTCGGAACTTTACAACATAGATTTAAAAAAAAATAAATTACATGTCATGTAATAAAAAGAACTAAAATATTCATAATTACATGCATTTTTATATCAAATAATTATTAGTAATAGTAAAAACATGTTTTTGGCGGTGATTTGGAATTAATAACCCGAGTTTCATTTCTACAATATTTGAAATTTTAGAAATAAAACGAGGGATTATTAATTCAAAATCACCCCCAAAAAACCAACGTTACTTCTAATTAATTATATGACAAAATTGGAATTTTCATTGTCATAATTATCTGCCAGGAGCAATAAATCTTCATCTGACAGTAACTAAAACCTTTCCATCTTTGCGTTTGTTACTCTGTTTTATTTTCGTCAGATTTATTGGAACCAATCATATAAATTGTTTACAAAATACTATATTCTGATTGGTTAGAAATTTATCGTACGATTTTTTATGAAATGAAGTGCTACAAATTTTTATTGTGTAATTGACGGAGCGATTACAAAAAACTGGGGTGATTACAGAATAATCACCCTCACATACGCTTTCCAACTCAAGCCACATATAATCAGTCATATAATTATATTTAATAATTAATCACAATATTAATACAAAATTTAGTGTATTAGTTTATTAGGGTTTGTTAATAAAACTATACAGAAGAAGGAATAGTAATACAGTTTGATTAGTTAGCATGACGTTTGGTATTAATGTAGGAGAGAAACATTTTATATTGGTCATCGAAACTGCTCAGAAATCAGCCTTTGTCTAAAATGGTAAAAGCCTGTCGTAAAAAAGTCAAGTTCTCATTGAAAACTGTTCAAATATATTGATGTAAAATTCAGAAATGACATAAAATGTTGTCCTGCACAGTTGTGGAATAATTGAAACCAAAGAGCTAATATTTCTTTTATTCAACATAACATTCCTGCAAACAACCTATGATTCAAGGTATTTCCTCTTCTCTTAAGGCTAGGAATCGGAAGCAGATCGATCGGAAGCAGATTATCTCCAAAAGTAGATGTAAAAAGATTTTTCTAAACAAAATCATCCTAATTGTAATGCGAACATCACAAACGTTCAGATCAGAAGTATCAGAGATGACCATGAAGTTGTTTTTAAAGGTCAGTATTTTCAAATATTTCAAATATTCAGAAAAGAATTTCTAAATTTAAAGGGTTGTTGCAGCCTGCAATTTGTAATCTCGAGGAGAGGAGAATCGGCGAAGTTCCATCCTAGTTAGATGCGGCTAGTGGTCATTAAAGATAATAAATGGCAAGAAGCCAGCGATTACCAGTATGGTGGAATCGCCAAGTCATAATAATAAGACGAACAGTATGGTTTATTAATTTATCACGTTTATTTCTATTATTGATATCAATGTAAATTAAAATATATCGGTTTTTTTCTACGATCGATATCAATGTAAATCAAAATATATCGGTTCTTTTCTACGACCGATATTGATGTAAATTGAAATATATCGGGGGGGTTCTATGATCCCTATCGATGTAAATAAAAATATATCGGGTCTTTTTTCTATGGTCGATATTGAACTGGTAATATTAGTACCTTTTCCTTTACACTTATGAAGGAAATAGAAAAAGCTCCAAGGAAGGTTTAAATTTACTGAAGAATCATATTCAGTCAGTGATCTTTTCTGACAAAAAGCAAAGTGATAAAAAAAGATATCTCTTGAAGTTGTAAAAGAGTTTTTATCTAAAAGTAGAAAAAAATCGCTTGAGAAATATTAGCACTTATTCCGTGACTCTGTGTATCTTAGGGGCAACAGTGTACGGTCGCATGCTCTACCCAATCAAAATGGTATTAACAGAGAGAATGTGGGCTTTCAAACAAACACTGATAGCAAAGATAATGTGTTGGGGTCAGTGATTTATATTGAAAAGTCAGTGCTTCACAAAGTAAGCTATCTAAACTACATTTTTAATTAAATCTTTCCCCATCGAAATGTTTCACTTGTTTGACACATAATATTTTCAAAAATTTACATTCAATTTTCCTGCAAATAAAATTTTTCACTTGCTTTCCTAAGCGGACAGAATTAGCACTGATAAGGCCCAAAGAAAACAGTTTTTGTGAATTCTTCTTATTCAAATCTTTTTGTAATCTCAATACATTCCAATTCTTTTTGTATTTTGAATTACTGAAGTTCCGTTGCATCGAAAATCACTCAATTTGCAATTCTCTTTTGTTTTTGTTATCTTTGCAAACCAAAAGTTATAATGATGAGTTTATAATAACTTTGGTTAAATTTATCAAGAATAGATAGAAAACATAATAATTTCATATAAATTTAATACATATATATAATAAATGAAATATATAAATTTATATTTATATATATTCATATATTGTATGTTCATAAAAAACTAAATTTTAAAAACTTAATTAGACATTAAATCTACTACCTTGATACAACTCATTCAAAAAAAATTTTCCTCAACTTTTATCCTTCAAAAGGCATATGAAGTAACTCAACAAAGTTTAAGCTTTACCCTTAACAAAAAAATGCATAAATATTCTCAGTTTCTTTTAATTTATTAATAGCTATTCTGTTGTGGCATTCATTAATAATTAGTTACACTAGAGTCGTCTTACGTTTGAGAATTTAACCAAGTGGTAATTTCATTCAAAAAAACATATACAATGGTTTACAATAGCTCGGTAGAAAGGTGTTTAAAAGCCAATGGGAATTCTTCACTAGAAATAAGGGTCTAAAATATAGTTAAAATATCAGACGTATTATTTAATTCTAATGCAGTCCAGCCTTTGCAATTAACATCCAAATGACCTGAATCGTGAATAAAAGCTACAATCCAATTTAAGACCCTGAAACAGCCAAAGACAACTACTTTACGCTGTTAAAATCCAAATATTTGGTAACATTTAATTAATACTCATAACATAACAAAAATATATCAATTATATTTTCTAGTAAAAGCAGTGGATGGAATTTAATTCACACCAAATACTGAGTTGGGGTAACTGCTTGTTCTCTTAAAAAATTAAAACCTCATTTTTTAAAATAAAAGTAGGGCTGTTAAGCAAATTAGTATTTGTAAAAATTGCTTTAAAGACATTGATTACTGAAACAGGAACAATACCAGAGCTGGGGCACTTTTCATGTAAGCAATTGTTTCTTCTCAAGGATTTGCAATTGTTTTGGGTCTTTTTCTTTAAAAGGTACATTCTACATTCAAAGATATATCATCTTAATTTTGCACTTTTCGTATATTTAAAATTCAAATCCATCAGAAAAAAAGTCAGTTAGAATGAAAAATATGGTGAAAACTTCACTCTTCGTGATTTTGATCTTTCTTTGATACAAAATAAAACCTGCGCTTTCCATTTCTGCAATTTCATTTAATCATATAATTTCTGCTTTTTTTCACATGATAATAAACGCAGATCCCTGTACCTTGTCTTCTGTAAAATAAATATAGGTAGTGAAGGTGCGCTTACGTTTTAATGGCATATACAAGATGCATTAATGCACACTGATATGAGTTTGTTAACATTTTTGAACCCCTGTAAGGGATCTTGTGGAAGATAACTTCGAGTGCCATCCTGCATCTTTTAAAGTTCAGGAATCCTTAAGACACCACAGTTCTGTACAGTGCTTCAATTATAGAGTATCAGGCAATAAAAGGTATTCGCAGAAAATTTATACTGTATTCTTTTTTGTTAATTTTTCGCAGTAAATCGCTCGATATTATTGCAAACCTCACATTACCTTAAAGGCAACGATAAATGCAACTACTGACAAGGCAATTGATAACTAGCTTACGGATGACTTTCCTACCATATTTACCTTGCAGCGTATTCTTTTAATGATGGGAGAACACGACAGTAAATAAGTTATTGTATATCCTGCAATTCAACAGTTATATCGACCATTACGTCCTTTTATTTTGTTTGGGACTCTCGATAAATAATACATTTTTTTCTTCAGCAAATATTTACCAAATCAAAGTCAAATAATTATGTCATCAAAAGATGTTGGTACAATGATACATTTAGAACCATCATGTTGCTGACCTAAAATTGTAGTATTTCAGAATGCAACTTTGCCATTATAATAGGTGATTAGGTGACCTTTTGCTGCATCATAATTCGACATAACCAAGAATAACTGAATAGATTACCGCTCGATTTATTAAACTAAAGCTTTTCCCTGTAATTTCTGTCCACAAACAAATTGCCTCAGTTGAAAAAAAATGCCAACCAGAATTTGGCTCTACACAAGGATTTTTACCGAAAAAAACCTTCTTAACATTAGAATTGGACTATTCCTTTCCATTTAAATGTAATATTATATAATTAATACTAGATTTCCTTTGTTACAAGTCAATTCAAGAACATACAGCACAATTTTCATATTCTATTTTAAACAAGCAATTATTTATAGAATTGTTATTCCTATGCTTACAAAAGTTGTCTAACTTACGACAAAAACATCGTCTAAATCTAATTTACTATAATATATGCTTATGTATAGTACAGTTCACGATCGGATGGTCAACCACAATCCTCCTTTTTTCCACCCCCTAACTTATTTGTAAATAGTAAGCATATCATCACAGGATCCAATTGAAAAGTGTCTGTCTTTAATGGTATATTAGGGGAATTGGACCAGCGTATATCATTTTCGCCTCCGTCTACTACTGTCCGTTTGTCAGCTTTAATTATATCCGTTTGGAAATCCAAAGGAAGACCCTCCTGGAAAATTTAATGGTCGATTTAGCATTGGTCGAAATGGAATCATTCCATGCAGTCTACGAGGCATCAAACCTGGGTATCTACCTCCAAGAAATGATGGGTATAGCGTCTCCTTATTGTAAGTCTGTTCAGGTATCACACCCCTTGCAGCACCTGGAAGTGAGGGTTGGGGGTGGCAAGAGTTACTACAGTAGTGATCTCAAATTACGACGGTAATATAATAGAAAAATACGGTTTGATGTCAGTATTTGTTGTTCTGAACAGAATGAGGACCATGTCATATATTCAATCTTTGTGAGCAATTGAGTGTTTCTCAGAACATCTTACGAGTAAATGTGTAACTGGATAACAGTTGCATACTTTCTTCAACACGAAGCATAACAAAGTTATAAAAATAAGCCATGTCTCTTTGAATGTTTTCTGAGGCACTGTGTTTAATGTCATCTCAAAGGGGCACTTGCTTAGCTATCACTGTAACTCTGTGAGCCAAACGTCTACCATGTATACCCTACAGTTATTTCATATTGGTTGAGGAATACTACATGTGTCTCTTCAAGCAGAATAATGATTTTTCCGTTTCATGTGTCAAGAGCAAACGATTAGACTTTTAACTACAGCAAAAATATTTAGAGTTCCAACTGTGATGATGCTCTCTCAGTTCTTCTTACAACTCCAAACAACTTTAAAGGAACACCCTCATTTCTCACCAATCTTTCCTTGTCTTAAAACATATATTTCACTTACACTGAAAGGTAACTTGGAAATTGTATGCATTTGAGGGACAAAATATATTGAGCAACACACAAAAATAGTTTTAAATTACTGAGCTTGTACTATATTATCATTAAAATTAGACCTATTTGGTTTAAGGGGAATTTCGTCTTTCCAACTCGAAAAGGTTAAAAGAAAAGCAATACAGGCTGGGTAACGACCAAAACAATACCAGCTTTTAATAATATGATAATTACCTTACGTTCTTATTAATATTAAATATAATAAAGATGGATAGGATTTGGACTTGTAGAAAAGTGAACAATATGTGACATTTTGGTAAAAGATATTGTTAAAGAAATAATATTCTGAAATGACGAGTTATTATAGCTCAGGTTGTAGACAAAGTGACTTTGGCAGCTGCAGGAGCTGGTGGAAAGCAAGTGTGATACATACATATATTTCACTTTTCTACAATGCCAAAAGTTGATACAGCTGACGTATTAACATACAGTACAAAGAATAATTATTTAAAGGTACCAGATATCTAAAAGCTGGGCTGAATTGGATAGGAGCCCATGAGCTGCACGTGACTTTGACAGCTGCAGGAGCTGGTGCAAAGCACGTTTGATGCACACATATATTTCACTTCTCTACAATGTCAAATATTGATACAGTTGACGTATTAATATACAGTACACAGAATAATCAGTTAACGGTACCAGATATCTAAAATCTGGGCTGAATTGGATAGGAGCCCATGAACTTCAGGACCCTGAAAAGGCTTCCGACGAAGTGGAATATGGGCCACTGTTTCTGTATTAGGAAGAAAAGGGTAACGAGAGAGAAGAGCTAAATTATCTGCTACTTGGTTGAGATTGTGAATGTGGCTTGCTTTTCCAACCAATTCTCTTTTTCAAAACTATGCATTTTGGGCTGGGATTTGAAAACAACTTCCTACGTACTTAGTGCTCCCATTATATTGAATGAGGTATGATTCATGCCATACCTCATTTGCAACAAAATTGTAGTTAAGAGTAGTACTGGATTGAAAACTAAGACTTCCCTTCTCTCTCAGTATGTATTCCATTGTTCACTTCTTTTGTATGTTAACATCCAATTTCTAATTTTTGGCTGGGGCAATGGTCTTGGAAGGAGGGTTTCTTTATAGCAGCGGATAATCTTTTAACTGGGATCCCCTATCTTATCTAGGGCTATTGGTTGGTATCAGGAAAGGCATTTGGCTAAAAGATTGCTCATCATTCCAATAAAGGTATTTTAAGGTCACTGCCTAGGTGCACGAGTCAGAAAAAGGACAAATGTTAAATAGACATTAATTATATCCGTACATATTACAGTGAAGCCATCCATATATTAAGTAAATTTAGTTTTATGCACTAATTTTCAGCAGTTGTAATACTAAAAATCGGTTTGTTTGTTATGCTTTTTATCTTTATCTTTAAAAGTCAGTTTTTAATTTTTGAAGCAACAGATATTTGAAAATGAAGGTTATTCTGGTAGAAGTAAAGATTAGCATGACCATCATCAAAAAAATCTTTTCACATTAGTTTGAATTTTGTGTTGGTTGGTTGTCAATTATCTATCTGTTTTTGTTTTTGCTTTTGTTTTTGTTTTCAAGTGGTTGGAAATGTGAATGTGGGTACTAATGTTGTTTTGAATATCACAGAATGAAGTTAACTCACCAAGAAAAAAAAAAGATAAAACTCTATAAAATCATAACCATCTGGAAATAATGTAATAGTACCCAGTTAAAGTAAGTGCTGGCAACTGCTTACACTCAATCCTTGCCGATCAGATAGCACTTGTTATTTATCTTAATTTAATATTGATTTATATTGATAATCATATAACCATATATTCAACAATGACATAAAAATAAATCAATAGATTTATAACATGGTTATTCAGATTCCCTACATTTAATATGCAGTTGAGATACATATTTCATGCAGGCCTTCCCCAATACCCCTCAGCAACACTCCCCTATATCTTATACCGGATACCTATGTACTATACCGCAACAGTAGAGAAATATATAACATAAAGAAGGAATATATAAAAATGAATATTTACAACATATATCACATATGCCTTAAAATTGGGTGCTTCGAGATAGTATACTATTATAGTAATCTGATCTATTAATTTTAATGTTTGTGCTTTGAAACCTCTGTTAGCGAAATGCTTCTACAGCAGCTAAAGATTTTAACGTTTGCTTCAATTAATCGAGAGTCGTGTTTTGACGACTATGAAACTTGTATAACATTACAAGGATGTACGTTATGCTGTACATATAAGAAACATCCTTAAGGAATCAACATTTGAAAGAAAAACTAGTCAGCTAACAATTTCAGTGCAGAAGAGGAAGAAAAAAAAAGATTAGCCCTGAAACAGATTTACAAATGTTTTCTACTTCAGAAAACTACTAAGTAGAAGATACTTAGATAGTTACGGGATCGAGAGAGAGAACAGAAATTCCCTAGACTCCTCCTTGAAAACGTCTGGGTCTGATTAAAAACTCGGTTTTGTTAATACTACAAGAAGCAGTACCTTCATTATTCTGACAATTGGGGCTAACGTAGGATATTTCTGTTGTAAAGTTCACTTTTACGTTTTTTATAATTTTTCCTTTAGCTGTCTAAACTCGTGAAATTTTAGTTACATTATTTCGATAGACTTAAAAGATTCTGACATGTCTAGATTGGATGCACTGTGTGTAGCTTAGTTCAATTTCCAGCAAAGTTAGTTTCTTGAGAAGACGTAAAAAGTGCTAAACTACAGCTATAAATCCAGAATTAGTAAAGAAAGCACAAAGAAACATGTCCTTCTTGGATTTAAGCAGATCAGACAGAGTTAAGATTGATCTGCAGTCACTTTGCTAGTTTAAATTGATTTTTTAGCATTTAAATACGTTGATGCATCACTGTTTAAATTTACTGAGTATTCAACATTGTCCTTTTTTTTCTTCCTGTCTATTAGGGAATATATGACTTCAATTTACTTCAAACTTAAGTGGTGAATAACAAATTTTTCCACATTCTGGTGAAAAACAATACACGTGTAAACAAATTCTTTCATGTTTCAGCTAATTGGCAATAGTCCAGACACAACTAAATGTAAGGTTTTTTTACAAGAATAAAATAGCAACTCGGAGCTCATTTGTCATGGTAACATTGCATGGTGACATTTTGTAAACAAGAGCAAAAATATGCTTCAACTGACGTTTATAAGTATAGTTTTAGTTAGGATCATTTAAAAAGTTCCCTATTCTATCGCCCACTGTTGGCTTTTAAACAACAGAATGCTGTCATTAAATAGCCATTCTTTTTGCCTTGAGCCTCTGCTTTTTGAATGAAAGTACTTTTTGACTAGAGAATCTTCATTTTATGAAAGCGCAAAAAAACCACCCCATTTTTAAATTTGAGTCTTCGATCGCCAAACCAGATTTAGCATGGCAGATGCAAACAGAGGTAATCCCATTGAAGAACTGATTACATCAAAGTAATTTCGTGACAAGATGCATCTCCTCATCATGTGTGCAAAACAAAGTTTAATGTTTCAGATAAGCTCAAGAATATTCTAACTCTGCTTAACACGACTGTAGAGGTAAAGCTCATAACATGCAATATACCTAGCATGGCCCTTTTTTTTCTACCTAAAAGATTGGGAAACAAGCGTTTCATACGATGTGTACATTCTACAATCCAAAATCTGAGAAGAATGTTTAATAAGGCAGTCTACTAGGCTATTTTGCTGGTTCCGTCAGTGTAATCACTACGTTTCGACCTCCATTTGTCCGTTTACGTTAAAGTTACGCTGATTTCGTTTCGTATACAAGGTAAAAAGAACAAAAAGTAGTTGTGGGGGCTTCTCAACAGAAATTAGGGATGGCTTTTTATTCTTCCTAAGCAAAATTAGAAATAGTTATCGTAATAGTAATAGTAATATGGTAATAGTTTCTTAACATAAATAGAAGTAGTTGATATGGTTTCTCAATACAAATTAGGGTTGGTTTTTAGCTTTCTCAAAAAGAGATTTTGAAATTGTTTTCAAGCAAGATTTCGAAAATTCGAAAACTTAAAAAAGACCTTCTCAAGGTTAATGTAATATTTAATAGACGAAAGATATTGTTAAAAGCGAATTCACCAAAAATCTATTCTGCTGGAGAAGCAACAAAACATATTTTCTCCAGATGTAATATAATTTGATTTCCGGTTTCCTATCTTGCATGGGTTAAGTGAATTTCAAGGTTATCTACAATTGGCCAACAAATATAACTATATTGCTCAACTATATAACTATAATTACTTTAATTATCTTTAATTAAAAATTACTTCCTGGTGTTATTTCATATTCCGGATGTTCGTCTCATTAAAACAAATACAATTATTTAGTAATTAATTGCATTACTATGGTTTATTGTAATGGTGAGGACCTCCAAAATACAAGACAGCATTGCTGCTGAATTTTATATTATACCTGTCGTTAGTTACGGCATTTAATCAAAGTATTTAGTCTTTGAATTTAGTTAGGGAATTACAAAAACAGAGTGTATTTTTACTGTCAGAACAAATTAACCCAAATGAAACAGGAGAAAGCTGAGTGTTACGTTTTCATTTTAAGTAGAGAAACAGGATTTAAAACATTGGAAACCTAAACATTTCATCTTCCTGGAATGATTAATTATAAAACGTTAATTAAGTTGATCAATTATTTGGAAACACCATTTTATGCTATTTTGTTAGCTTGCGATGATACTAAAATTAAATTTTCCCATAACCTACCAGCTCTTAAATGGATTTATTATACTATAAAGAAAAAATACAAATTAAAGACAGGAGTGACAGGAGATGACAAAATAAAATGTCTTTATTTATATAAGCTTTTCTTTCTTGAGCATTGTTTTGATTCCCTTCACTCTTAATTAATTACTGTCGTCTATTTAATAGTTAGCATTAATTTTTAAAGTACAAAAATGATTTTTCAAATTAAGGTGTAAACTTACCTCTTGCATCGAAATTGCCTTGAGGAAGAAGGTTGGCGCCAGTAATGCCTGGAATACCTGTTGTAGCACGTGCCTCCGGAGGCATTTGATCATGAACAGGTCCAGGGACGACCATTGCATTTTCAGGGAAGGGAAAAATGGAAGTGTATCCGTCCGTTGGGCTAAAAACTTGACGTTTAACTTTTCTTTTGTTTGAAGGGGTATGTGGGATCTTATTCTTTATATCAGGAGATGTTAAGGCATGACCAGGAAATCCAATGGTTGTAAATCCTGGATGGGTCACTGGATGTCCATAGGGTGTTGCGTACCCATATCCTGGATAAGCATCCCTATGATCTGCGACAGTGCCACTTCTACGGGTAATAGGAGCAGAGACCGATTCAATATTCCTTTTGGTACCAGTTTCCTCTTTCATTAATTGTGGTGTTGGGATAACTGCATTTTTAGTTCTAGTACTGAGCTTTTTGGCGATATTGGATCTTGTCATCGGATGTGGTCCACCTGGGCCATTGTCAAAACCACCACCAGCATTGCCCGAAAATCCAGCAACACCACCCATACCTCCAAATCCATAGCCAAGTCTAAAACGATTGAAAATAAAGAATATTTACATTGGGGAAAATGCATTCCAGAGCATAGTATCTGTAAGAATATACGTAGTGACGGAGGATTCGGATGGCTTATGAGAAGATTCCGATGGCTTATGGTGGATTCCGATGCTTATGGTACTGCCCGTATGCCAGACGTATTAATTTCAGGGTATTTTGTATAGTAGCTTTGCAAAATAAACTGTAATATACCATTTCTAAAGGTGCATGTTTTCGTTTTGAATAAATAAGCAACCTTTTTATACCAAACATAACGTTCACTCCCTCTTATTCAAAATATATTAACAGAATGCATATATCATATTAACAAAAAGTTTCAAAAACAAAAACTCAAAATTAATGAACAGGAAAAGGTTTGCTGAAGTAGGGTTTTTCAGTGCTGTTCTTCAGAGAACTTCTGTGGTATCAGAAGTCAAAATTAATGTGAGTTTTAGCATTTGACCACACAGGGTTATTACACACACACGCACACACACACACGCACACACACGCACACACACATACGCACATGCATACACACACATAAAGACCCAAAGATGCACTCATATAAAAAAGATGCATGGAAACACTTACAATTGAAATAAGTAATAGCTGTGAGTGCACAGGAAAAGTTTGCATAGACAAAGTCTTGTTAAGTTATCTTCTCGCTATTTCCAGTAAGAAAAGGAAAAACTCACAGTATGTAGCACAGACACACAAACACACACACATATATACATATATATATATACTTTTTTGTTTGCAATCTTTTCACGTATACGTTTTTTGCTTGTCAGTTTCTTGATAAAGTCTGTTGTAGACAGACGAAAATTTGAAATTGTGATAGTAATAAAAAAAAATTTGATTTACTCAAGTAAATGTTGGCAAACTTTCTTTAGTCATTTCCTGTGTCAAATAAATATATATATATATATATATCATAAAATGTAAGAAAGCACTCAGGACTCAAAAATAACCACAATCGTGCAACCAGAGGAAAAAAACTGTAATCATAAAAATATTTATTACAACGAAAGACAACAACTGCATGAGGATAGTACGTTGAGAGGAAGATATCACACGAGACAAAATGAGTTTGTACTAACGAGAAAATCTCATTAGAACATCTCTAACGATAATAGCTACAGAAAAGCCTAAGAGAAGAGACAATGGTTAACAAGCAGCAGCAAGATTTGGATCGGTCAAGTTAAAAACATGTTTCTGAACTCGACCAAGGACATCAAGTTGAGACGAGAGAGCACCTGTTCAGATATGGCAACAGT
Organism: Morbakka virulenta; assembly: GCA_003991215.1. NCBI lineage: Eukaryota > Metazoa > Cnidaria > Cubozoa > Carybdeida > Carukiidae > Morbakka > Morbakka virulenta. The sequence continues at coordinate 77,625 of RDPX01000602.1, read as the reverse complement.
ACTTCATTTATTTATTTGACTTTGATTTTTCGCTCGATCTTTTGGCATTCAATAAAGACACCATTCAGTGAGTGCAATAATGTGCAAGGTCTGATAAATGTGCCTATTTCATTGGCATGTGGTTTCCATATATGTGCTCTTGTTTACTGACGACATGATCTCACAAGTGAAAAAGAATAATCTGATAAATATTGCAGGAGATTTCTTTTGAAAACGTTCAAGAGATCACACAAGAAGTCAGGTAAACACCGAACAACAACCTTGTATTTTAAACTGTATACGCACATTGCATATGTAGTGCGTGCACATATAACGAGAAAAAAACGTAAAAAAAAGAACTAAGAACTTAAAGGAACAAACAAATGGACAAGAAGGAACAAATCAATAAACAAAGAGACTTCTGTTTGTCAAGTGAAAGGTTGCGTGCAAGTCAAATGGACATGCTCGCTAGGATTACGTCTGTTGCTAAAATATGCAGAAGAAGGAAAAACAGGCAAAAGAAAAAGAACATGAAAAAGAAAAAAACAATATGCAAAAGTAGGGGAAAAAATGCAGAAGTAAGAAATAAATATTTAAAAAATGAAATTTACCTGTAGTTGTCACCACTTGCATATCCGTAGCCAACATGGATTGTTTGTTTTTTGGATGCTTTTTCAGTCTTGGTGTGAGGAATGTCACTTCTTGTTGATTCTCCTCCAGTTTTTTCTTTTTCTTTTGTCTCTACCTTTTCTTCAGTTTTTTCCTTTTCTTCTTGATTTTCACTACTTTTCTCTTTTGGTACTTTACTTTTGTGCCAAGGCCAACCCCATCCATAAATTCCTGTTCCAACACCTGGATAACCGTGCCAGTATGGCCACCCATATCCGCCATAATACCCTATAGGTACGCAAAAACGAGTACTTGCCTTTTTATCATCTTCCTTTTCTTTACTTCCTCCTTCCGGAACAATATCTCTACAATGCCACCCTAGGCTAGCTCCTCCGTGACCTCCTTCATGGCCTAAGCCGTGTTCACCACCTCCATGTATTCCATGGGCATTACCATGACCACCGTGGTGTGAACCCCATCCATGATGTCCATGACCTCCCCACCAATCACCCCACCAAGGATAGGCTGCCCATGGACCATATCCAATGTAAGGATAAACGACGTTTTGTCTTGATTTACTCTTATCACTATCCTCACCTACTTGGTCATCAGGCTGTGGAATTCCTGCCTTGATGAAACCTATGCATGGTGCGTGATGTACTCTGACAGCAGTATGATGACCGTGACCAGGACCACAAATCCTTGCTACATGTCCAGCACCAGCAACTTCGCCATATCCTCCCCAAGGCCATGCTCCCCAGCCATATACTCCTCCGAGTGGGTAATGAGCTCCTATGCCATTTCCATTATAACCAAGAGGAACACCAGCAATCGTTCCAAAACCACCTAAAGCGCCAAGACTGGCGATACCACATTTTCTTGATACTCTTCCTTTTTCACCCGGAACGCGATTTCTAAAAAATGGATGACAATCTAATGAATAATGTGGTAACCTTCCTGGAAGGGCCACTGGAAGGAGTCCTACTCGAGGTGTAGCAAGGGGAGCAGCTGCATAACCACCAAAACCTAGTGGTGCAACTACTGGACTAGCTACTACAGGATTAACAACAGGACCAGCAACTACTGGGTTAGCAATGTCTGGCATAGCGCGTAATGGGACTGGATAAAATCTTTTTACAGTAGTGCTATCATCGTCCGCTTTGGGTACACCACTCTTATGATATCCATGGCCTCCATGATGCCCCATAGACTGAAGGTGGTCAAAGTTATGATGATTATGATCCCAATCTCCCCAATCATCACCCCAATGGTCATATCCAAAAGACCATGGTCCTTGCAAATGGTGTTGGTGATCGTAATCTTCATGGTGAGAATCATGGTCACCATGATCAACGAAATGATATCCACCATGGTGGCCTGTTGTTTGGTGATGTCCACAACACTCTCTTTTTTCGCTTCCTTCTTCGCTATCAACCTCTGATTCTTGTGAAACTGGAATATCACTTTTGTGATGGCCACCACCACCACCACCACCATATCCACCACCACCATATCCACCACCACCATGGTGTCCTCCAATACCACCTCCATAACCACCTTCATGATGTTCTTCACCTCCATATCCTCCATGTCCACCATGGTGACCACCACCACCACCACCATATCCACCACCGCCATATCCGCCACCGCCATATCCGCCACCACCATGGTGACCACCGCCAAATCCACCATGATGACCTCCACCTCCATATCCACCACCTCCATATCCTCCTCCACCATGGTGACCACCACCAAATCCACCATGGTGACCACCACCACCACCACCATATCCACCACCGCCATACCCTCCACCACCATATCCACCACCACCATGATGCCCACCTCCATGTCCACCACCTCCGTGATAACCACTATGGCCATATTGCCATCCTCCTTCCCCGTGTTCAACATGATGAGGAGCGCCCCAATGGTCGTGTCCCCATCCTCCCCAATGATCACCAACCATCCACCATTTCTTTTCTCCCATCTGACCATCCTTCTTAGTAGCAGTTTGGGTAGTAGCCTTCTGTACTTTTTGAGCTTTTGTTTTCTTATCTTTTTTCTGCTTTTTGAACCATAGCCAATAATCTCCCCAGCGTTGAAATGGTGCTGATTTGCCTTTTTCAGTTGATACAGCAGCTTTTTGATCCGGACTTTTAGCATTCGCTATTAGAGATTTATAACCATATCCTCCACCCATGCCACCATGTTCATCACCATGTTCATGCTCGTGATCATGTTCGTGTCCATGCTCGTGTTCATGCTCGTGTCCTTCATGTTCACCACCTTCATGATGTCCCCATTCATGATGATAGCCAGCATGGTGTCCATGGTGACCATGCTCATGGTCATGTTCATGGTGCTCATGTTCATGCCCGTGTTCATGACCATGACCACCTCCATGACCTCCAAATCCACCAAAACTACCACCACCACCACCAAAACCACCACCACCTCCTTCGTGACCTTCTTCATGGCCTTCACTCCCTCCATGTTCATCACCGTGGTGATGTCCTTCATGACCTTCATGTTCTCCCCATTCTTCGTAAAATTCGTAGCCATGATCATGGTGACCATGCTCGTGTTCGTGGTGTTCGTGTTCATCATGATGACCATGATCATCATGTTCACGGTGTCCTTCACCGAAATCACGCTTTTCAGATTTACTATCTGCTTCACTATCAGACTCCGTTGAAGTTACAGCTGCAGCTGGAGTTGCAGGGTCAGTATTAAATTGATCTTTCGTAAGGGTTGAAGCATTAGAATCAGGTGCATTTGATTTCTTTGAAGATGCATCTTCTTCTGTTTCTACATTTTCATCTTCGTCATTTGTTTCTTCTCCTGGAACATCTTCTTTTTTCGCTGTTTTTTTCTGTTATCAAAAGTACAAATATATTAGATTTAGATAGAGGAAATATTTCAAAATTTTAATTTTTAATTATTAATACAAAGCGTCTAAGTCCAAAGTGATTATTGCAAAGGGCTACTTTTTAACTTGCTTGAAGAGCTATAACCTCTATTGGTGGAAAATCCCCCTACCTTCTCGCTAGGCAGATCAACAACAGTATCATTCTTTCCCGTGCAAGACGATAGTAATTTACCATACCTCATTTATTTTTTACGTTAAATGCAATAGTCATATTTTTAAAAATAGCATATTTCTATCTTGAATGTCAAAGTAGTAATGTTTGTATTATATTTGGTGTTGTTATTCAGTTACCTTGTACTGCTGGAGCCTTGATGATTGGGTTGGTTACAATAACAAGTAAACGGTTGTTGATTGCTTATTATGAAATTTTTTAGATACCTTGACTTAAAAGCACCTGAAAATATCCGTGGCGGAAAAATAAATATTGCTTTTAAATAATGTTTGTACTTTTACTTTTATTTCACGTTTTACATGTGTTCCTCTATGTTTGCATTTTTTCTTTTGTCAAGTTACGGTTTATTTCCATTTTTGCATGATAATTCAAATTTATAGCTTCAATAAACTAAACTAACTTTGGCCTTCAAATGGGCAGCCTGTAGCTTGCCAGAGAAAACCAACTGGTCATCGTGACACAACGGACAAACTACGGCAATCTTAGCCATCACATTTATACAAAATCCTACACTGGTGATTCTGCAGTGTGCCCATGAGATGGATCTACGATGACTGTGCCTGTTATGCCTGTTATGCCCATTACCACATTACGGAGTAGAAATACAAGCTGAAGACACACAAGTGAATAAAAAACTCTGTAGGCCCATTGGAAGTCTCCAGGGGACTGGTACATCCATCAGAGCCAACGGCGTTGCTTTCTAAGCAATGGACAAAGAAGAAGAAGAAGAAGAAAAAAGAAGAAACATTTATAAGAAAGAAAAGTGGCCAGTAGAGAGAGAGAGAGAGAGAGAGAGAGAGAGAGAGAGAGAGAGAGAGAGAGAGAGAGAGAGAGAGAGAGNTTTATAAGAAAGAAAAGTGGCCAGTGGAGAGAGAGAGAGAGAGAGAGAGAGAGAGAGAGAGAGAGAGAGAGAGAGGAAGAGGGGGGAGGAGGAGAGACAGAGACAGAGAGAGATACAGAGAGAGATACAGAGAGAGACAGAGACAGGCAGAGACAGAGACAGAGACAGAGACAGAGACTCCCCTTGAAAGGAAGATTATTTTCAGTAATTCAGCTAAATATAATTGAAAACCGCGGTTTATTGATCACCATCGACAAACACTAATCTGCTATGTTAAGTTATAAATATATATCAAAATAATTATCTGTGTATATATTTAAAAGCACACTAAATCTACCATAGCATAAATCCGCTAGGCTAAACAATGATAACGAGGAGATTACATTTTTGAGTGCACTGTGAACAGTCACATAATCAAATCAAATCAGACCTTCTGAAGTGGATGTCATTATTTCAAAAAACTTCATCAACATTCTTGGGTATGGTAACTGGAAGTAGACAGATATCGTGTAATGATCACTTTCGAACTAAGATAGATTACAAGCGAAGAAATGGTATCATGAAATATCATCTCTGCTGCCCGAAAAGGAAATAGCTATATTTATATATGTTGCTATTTCAAACACATAGTACATAGCAAGGCGTGATACAGATTATGTAGGAAGGAGGGTACTGAGTTATGAAGTGCCCGGCAGAAGGCCAAGAGAGAGGACGAGGAAAAGATGGAAGGACGTGATTGACAGAGATATGGAGGCTGTTTATTGCGAGCGATGCTATTGTGACAAACAGAACAGGCTGGAGACGGCTGATCAGCTATGGCGACCCCTAACGGGTTATAGCCAAAAGACAAAAAGGAAGAGCTATTTCAAACACAAGCAATTCCTCAGTTAAGTTAATTACTTGCTCTCCCTGCATGATACATCAATATCAAGTAATACTGAGTCGCATGTTTTAGCTTATATTGCATTTGCTTCGATACCGTAAATTAAACTGGCAATATGCTTTGTCAACAGCTATACAACTATCTCCCAATTATTTAAAGATATCAATTAGATGTTGGATTTATTTAATTTAATCAAAATTGGGAAAAGTGTAATATTTCATCCAATTATTTGCAACAAATTCAGAGAATACTTACATCATCATTTATAACAGCTTCAGAATCGCTTTCCTCGTTCGCCTGCTCCTTCTTCGAATCTTCGTCGTCACCGCCATCTGTTAAATCCGATGATGGAACGCTGTTATCAATTTTATCTTTTTTATCACCCATTTCATTTTGAGCATCAATTGAAACTTGTTGTAACTCAGCCTTGTCATTATCATTTTCAATATAACTGATACCGTCCTTTTTGTTTTCAGCAAATTCTAAATGGTATAAGATTGGTATAAAAATGCCCGAAAATTCTTCTCTGATGAACCAAGGAATGACAAGCCTACAAACAGCTATGAAATTTCTTTAGACCACAACGTGAAATGGCTACGATTCGAGACTTCTCTTAAGCAATTTTTGACCGACACGCGGGGGATTGTTTAGCGGGTCTCATTTGCGAGGGGAATAGCTTAGTAATTTTCCAGCCCATACCTATAAAGGTAAACATGGCTTTGAGACGGCAAAATGTTTCTTTTTAATGATTTTGTTTTCAGACCAACCCCAGCTGCTGGGAACAAAAGACGTTAAACCGTGCAGTAAGTAAGCTAAGTAAGAAAAGCGTTTCTATTGTCTTAAATAAAGGCTGATATACAACAGTGTCGTTTTAAAATAATTTATTGCTTTTTTTATGCTTTCTTGAAAGCTGAAAGGAATTGAAATTTTCAAAGTATCTGTAATGGTAAACACATTGTACAAGCTGATGTGTTTATTTATGATTGGTCGCTGTAAACTATTAACCCAAACCTCTTATTTTCGAATTTCGGAAAAGAGCTTGGTTTCATGGAAAGAATCCTATTGCTAGTCGTCAATGGAAACTCTTTGTAAACAGTACTTCTTGGGAAACTCGGTAACTCAGAAAACGAGGCCCTTGTGAAGAAAGGATGTTGAGCAATCAGTAAATTTTAAAGATGTCTAGAGAAGGCCTAGACATTTTTTTGGAAGTCTCAAAAAGTACCCATCAAAAATTTGATAGCAACGTTTAATTTACTTTTCATGTTTTATGTTGAAAACAAATGACAGCAAATCATTCCTGAGATATTTAACTTCAATTTGTACATTGTAATAAATTAAACGAAAATACCTTTCTAAAAATAGATTTTAATTAAAATTTTCCAAAGGCATTTTATTTCAACACAACTATTTGTTACTTATCATTACTAGGTAAGAGGATGAAAAAACAAACTTTGTTCAAATAAATCTTATTTTAAACATTCTCAATATTTCTGGAAATTCTAAGGAAAGATTTGCTGTTATGTAACTTCTGTCTTTTTATAAAAAAAAAACATAATTTTTTTGACCAAAACATACGCATTGCGTACATTTGAAGTTTGAAATTACAAATCATAGAATAAATATATTATTATAAACATCGATAAATTGTTTTTGTGAAATGATGTTTGTAAAATGAGGTTATTTTTGAGAATATATGTATATGTATTTATATGTAAATATATATGTATATCCATCTATCCATTGTTTATATTCGGCTTTTTTCCATCTGTCGTTGGGTTACCGACTTTCGACCAATTTTTTTTCCATCTTGTTCTATCCTGTGCATCTTCATTTTTATGGTCAATCTTTCCAGCATCTTTTTCCATCTTGTCTCTCCACCTCACTGGAGGTTTTCTTCGTCCTCTTCTACCTTCAACTTCAAACATTATTGCTCTCTTTACACCTTCATTGTCATCTTTTCTCAATACATGACCATACCATCTCAGACATATATACGGATATATATATATATGTATATATATATATATATATGTATATATATATATATATATGTATATATATATATATATATATATATATCCGTATATATCAGTTTCTTGATAAAGTCTGTTGTAGACAGACGAAAATTTGAAATAATAAATAAATATTTGATTTACTCAAGTAAATGTTGGCATACTTTCTTTAGTCATTTCCTGTGTCAAATATATATATATATAACACTATCAAGTTTCGTATGGGATACGAAGGAAAAAACCGGAAAAGCACCCGAAATATCTTGGTCTATCCTAAAATCAGCCCCACATTACAACAACAGCACAAAAAGATGCCTCCTTTGTCTCACTGAAAAAATGTCCATTATAACATACACCATCAAGAAACAACTTCTCAACAAAAAGATCAGAACTTATTTCAAAATGCCGACACGCAAACAAATTCCTCCTCCACAACTTCATACCTAATGACTAACCACATGGGATCTCCTTTCCTGATCAAACAGCCGAACACCTATCTACCCAATTTGAAAATAAATCACTCTTTAGTAATCTTAAACCGTATCCACATGGGACTTCCTTTCTTTCTTCCTTTCTCAGAATATTAATGCATTGTAATACGTTACCACCTGTAATTTTTTTAATTATTTTGAATGAGCCGCCTACTTTATTTGTTTATGAAAAGCATGCACAGTATTTGTAGCATTATTGCCTGATGATCGAAATATCGTGAAACTATTAGTTGCAATCACAGTTCTTATTTTTCGTGTTTTATCTTATCTTATATTGCTCTGCTATATGCATTGAGCATTTTTTGATACGAATACACAATATTACACAAATATATATATATATATATATTTCCATAACAATCATTCTCATTTTCTTTTGTCATTTATCTCCGAACCTTGTGTGTGTGTGTGTGTGTGTGTGTGTGTGTGTGTGTGTATGTGTGTGTGTGTGTGTGNGAATACACAATATTACACAAATATATATATATATATATATTTCCATAACAATCATTCTCATTTTCTTTTGTCATTTATCTCCGAACCCTTGTGTGTGTGTGTGTGTGTGTGTGTGTGTGTGTGTGTGTATGTGTGTGTGTGTGTGTGTGCGTGCGTGTTACTTTTTTGCTGTCTTTCGTATTGTCCTGCTGCTTGTTCATGTATGTGTCGTTTCCTCATGGTTATTAATTTAGCCAATGCCACCTTTGGCTCTGAGTGTCACACTCAAATACTATATATACAAAGACAGAAGTTATCATCAAATAAAAGAACCCGTCATATAATCTCAGATTCAAAAATGCAACAGTTAAAATTGAAATACCTTCACTCTCACACCCTAAAAATATCTTCTTGTATTGGTGGAGGCTGGTTTACCAGTCTTAACAGGATAACCTTACGCTGGTTAGACTCTAATTAACTTGCAAATATATGCATACATATAAAAAATTATTTATATGTAGGCATATTTATAGACAGATGTATATAGACAGATACTAGCATCAGATTCAAATATTTTCTGGTATTGGTACGAGCTGCTTTACCGGTCTAGGCAGGACAACATTATAGTGGTTAGAGTTTCATTAATTTGCAAATATATATAAATTACCCGAAGTAACTAATATGGTCATCGACTGATGATCCCCGATTTCAAGTTAATATCTGTCCTGTGTTTTTCATCATTCTTTTCACAATCTTTTTACGTATTACTTACATTTCTGCTCGCCTATTATCGCATTACTTTTTTTTTCTATGTGTCATTGTATTGTCCTTGTACTGTCCCTCTGCGTATCTTGTTTATGTGTTTTATTTCTGTTTGCCGTGTAACATATCCGGCTATGAGCTCAACACTCATACTATATATATACATATACAGATGTTAGCATCAAATAAAAATACCTTCTGGTATTGATGCAAGCTGGTCTATCGGTCTGGACAGAATAACAATATTGGCGTCTCATAAACTTGCAAATTTTTTTTGTGATCTTGTGGCGGTATATCATAAAAATATACCATAGCATACCCTACATTGATTCTTTATGTACCATATCTAGGTATCTAAAATGTTTAAAAAATTTCTCATTTATTCGACGTAGTATAAAAAAACTATTTAAATCAACGGGGTATAGGGGTTCCCTTGGATATTAAGAGTTCGAAGTTCAAAACACTTCCACTTTCCACATTTTGTAGCTTTTTGAAAAGGTAAACTAAACGCAGGACGAGAAGATAAAGGGAAGAACAGAAATACACAAAATGTATCAATTTAGCACAGTTTTGTAAAAAAGTAAAATTGCCGTAAATATTGCAAGTGATTTAATGGATTTAGCAACTATTTTTTTCATGTTAAAAATGAGAACAGTTGGTGTCAAAATTCCTAGACATTAAATTAAATCTTTTCACTATTAAAAATGCTCTTTATTTCGCTAATTTTGCTAATCGACACAGAAAACACTTCGGACTATAACTCAAAAAGCCAATTATTAAATATAATATCCAAAAATTGATGTTGATCTTTGATAAAAAGGTATTTTACTTTCTTGACAATTTTCTTTTCTATTTTTATTATTTTCTTGTTTAGCTAGTTAAACTTAAAGCAAAACGTTGCTGCCGAAGTTAAGACGGCCCATCTTTCAGTTTATAGGCCAGTAAACTGCAGCTAAAAAAACATACCTTCTTTCTCAGATGTTAAAGTTTCACCAGCCTTGGACGAATCCTCTTGAAATAATTTATCTCCTACCAGCACCGATTGCGATTTAACATCAGGAACCTTGGTGCTATCTATTGGAAAAGCTCTTGCATTAGTTAAATACAAATCTGCTAGCCATAGGGCTGAGCAGAAAAGAAGAGAACGCAAAATCATTGCGTTCCGATACTATTCTCTCTGTATTTTTCTGGCTTGCGAGTCTAACTTCTCAAACCATTCTCTTAGCCAGGAGATAGAAGATGATTTCAGTGAGATTACGTACCGCATCAATTATTCATGTAACTGCCATATTCGACGTGTTGTTGGATGAATAAAAGGTCGCAACCTGTCTCAGATTATTAAGCTCCTCACAAACAAATCTTGTGGGTCAGTTATCAGTAACCGTCTAAACTATAAACAGAACTATGGATGGATTTGTCAAATTACTGTAATAAAAATAGGAAAATTCATTTGTTGGATAAGATTGGACGGTACAATTTCTGGCATGTTACAAATAAAATCATATTGTATATCAGAAATTAAGGGTGGGAATAGATTCTTAAAAGAGCAACAGCTATGGTAGAATATGAAATCATTGGTACTGTTGCAGTATTTAAGAGTTAAACCTAATCGTATATTTTTATGTAAAGCAAAAATGCACTGTCGGAAAAAAAGCCCGTTATTTTTATTTGTTTTACAAGTTATGGATTTTTCAATCGGATTTATCATTTTAATATATCTCTGGATTTGTAATTCATCTTGCCCAGATAAGGTCGTTAGTTCAACTGGATTGTTGTGAGTTAAAGACTCGGGTAAAATGTTTTGAGATTTGAGAAAACAAAATTAGCTATATGAATTAAAGATATCTCTATTTCAAAAGAAAAAAGATGATGAGTGTGCTAAAACTTTAAATTAAAGGCGATTTGAAATAATAACAAAAGTGTAGAGTTTAAGAATAAAAGAGAAACCGACTTGGTTTTTCAAATTAAAAATCAACATATTTTTACTTTTTGTATATTTTTGACAAAATAGGAATGAGCAAACAACGAATGGGCACTTGTAAGGAAAAACGAATCTCTTCGAGAGATAGAAAACGAAGCTCATGGGCAACCCCGTTATTTGTAAACAAACGGGTAGGTTTAATCTAAGAAAATCTCAAAAAAATGTAATCTACGCTAATATATTCTATAATGATAATGTCAACAACACTAAAGAAATTTAGAAAAAACACACACACGAATTATTGGAAAAAAAAAAATCTAAGATTTTTAATACAGAATTTTCGAAAAACAAAACCACAGTATATTCCTCATTTCATTCTTCTGATACAAAGGTTATACACTCTAGTCAATTACTACCTCACTCTTCTCAACATTCCGTTCTTTTCTTATATTTACCTACATACATACATACATACATACATACATACATATATACATACAAACATACATATATACATACATACATACATACATATATACATACATACATACATACATACATATATACATACAAACATACATATATACATACATACATATATACATATATATACATACATACATACATACATACATGCATACATACATATATACATATATATATACATACATACATACATACATAAAAAATACAAACATACATATATACATACATACATACATACATATATACATACATACATACATACATAAAAAATACAAACATACATATATACATACATATATTCATACATATATACATAAATACATACATACATATATACATACATATATACATACAAATATACATATATACATACATATATACATACATATATACATATATATACATACATACAAACATACATACATACATACATTTATACATACATACATACAAACAAACATATATACATACATACAGACACATTACATTACATACATGAATACACAAATACAAACCTATCATACATACATACATACATACATACATACATACATACATACATACATACATACATACATACTTATTTGTTTATATATGTGGCTACTGGTGTATTTCTTACAGGTTTTATATTGATTTAGTACCCTTTTTACTGCTTTTAAATAAATATATATACATACATATATGTGATTATCTCGCTATATACATACATATATTTATAGAGAGTATATATATATATATATATATATATATATATATATATATGTTTATCTGCAGGGACATGTTTCTCTGTTAAACGGATCATTAATTAGGTTGGAAAAAACTTAACAACTGGAGTGAATTTACTCACCAGAAAGCTGAACAGTGCTGAGCATGCGCACATCAATAAAAGGAAGAACGATTTATCAAACTGGTCAAAAAGTTACAACCGCAGTACACGAAGCATAAAAGGTACACACACACACACACACACACACACACACACACACATATATATATATATATATATATATATATATAGTAATATTAGTAAAGTATACCAATGTTCACTGAGAGTGCTCAATGTTTCCAGAGCGTTTATAAATCCAGTAAAGCATACAAAATAACTAGACAAATTTAGCAGTTACTACTAGTTTCATGTTTTCTTAACAATCTTCAAACTGCAATGAATTACTACAACATTTCGTGTATTATAAAGATGCAT
>RDPX01000602.1:40640-64879 GCA_003991215.1 Morbakka virulenta | reverse complement strand
GACTTGTGCTTATGCGAAAAAATATGCATAATAAAATCAGACTCTGAGCAGCTTTTGAATAAACGCAACGAACTGATTAGTAAATGTCGCCACCGTAATAAATATACTATCGGTAATGTCAAATAGACCCCGTATGCATAATGCCTATTATGCAATAAACATTTTTACACACTCCCACGCGAGGGGAAGCGACATTGTTGGTCAGTGCGCGGTATGTAATTGACCATGGTGCATAGCCATTGTTTGCCTGAGTGTTCCATAATTCTATCGAGTGTTCTATTGAGTGTTCCATAATTCTATCGAGTGTTCTATTGAGTGTTCCATAATTACCATGCATCTTTATAATACACGAAATGTTGTAGTAATTCATTGCAGTTTGAAGATTGTTAAGAAAACATGAAACTAGTAGTAACTGCTAAATTTGTCTAGTTATTTTGTATGCTTTACTGGATTTATATATATATATATATATATATATATATATATATATGTATGTATGCTCAATTCCAAGAAGAGGAATAAATTTTTCACAACATTATCATATTTTTGGCAATTTAATGCTATATATGAAAAATTAATTTTAAATAGAGCTTCTTTTAAGCATCAATGCAGAGTTTGGTAAAGGAACAAATTTTGCATAAAGAGATGTTGCTATGTCAATCCACGGCCACAAATTTGGGATTCATGTGTTCAGTTTTTGTCTGTAATAAACGGGAAGTCACGGAATTTGTTCCTGTCTTTTAGGGGGCTTGAAAAGACAAGGAATGGCAAAAACGTGGACAAGGAGCATGGTCTACTACCATTTTAAAAAATGGTAAAAAATGCAAAAAAAACCCTATTCTTAGGAGGTAGAAAAATATAAAGTTACTACCTTATTCACCCTATTTATATTTATTCTTATATTTATATTTACATTTATTTTCACATTTATATTCATATTCATATTTATATTCATATTTATATTCAAATTTATATTCATATTCATATTCATATTGATATTGATATTTATATCTATATTTATATTTGTATTTATATTCATATTGATATTGATATTGATATTTATATTTATAATTATATTTTTATATATATATATATTTAGGGGGTAAGTCGAGGCTCTCAGCTGCCAGTTCTACTTGGGCTTCGGGAATCAAGGATGGCGTGCTGGCAGTAGTAGACAGGGGTGTGTGATGTGCAATACAAGCGATTCGGTCGGGCGGCGGTTGTGTACTAGTTCAACCTGGGCTTCGGGAACCAGGGTTGGTACACTTCCGGCAAACTACCGAAAAGGTCTTAGCCTCTCCACAGCCAATGACTACTGTGCGTGGTGAAGAGCCACATCCTACTCGAGGAGCCCCTGTCTTGAATATAACGCAGTGAATCTAGGAGTAAACCTCGAATAAAAGTCCTGCTTTTGGTGGCAGCATTGCAGCAGGAAAAGGTGGTCAACGGTACCTTTCACATGATGTCAGGCAGAGGAACAATTTATTGTCAGTTGCTGAGATCACCTGGCTTTGTTAGCAAGCTACTGCGACTTTTGGACTAGATGAATACCGCGTCTTGGTCGTAGTACTGGAGATTTCTCCCTTCTTTCCTAGTTGTAGAGCTAAGTTGGTGTTACGAAGGGCATCCAACCGTGAAAATTTTTCCTTCAATCAAACTATGGCTGTTCTTAGTAAGTTTGCACACGACGGGACTGGATACTCAGTTGATGGTGTCGTCAACGGTAGGGCTGGATGTGGGCCAACCATAACGTCGCATGTATACATGCGGGATCCATGCGAAATTCCACAATTGAAGTTCAGAGTTGCCACGTTGAATGTTGGGTCACTACGTGGTAGATCAAGTGAGTGGGTGAGGCTCTTTCTAGGAGAGGTGCTGATGTTTGCTGTATCCAGGAAGTCAGATGGAGAGGTGCATCTGCCAGAATGATTGCTGGGAAAGACTCCAGATACAAACTCTTCTGGATTGATAACGATAAAGGTACGGGTGGTGTTGCTGTACTCCTTGCTGAGAGGTGGTTGGATAAAGTGTATGAAGTCAACCGTGTTTCCGACCGCATTATTGTTAAGCTTGTCATCAATGAGATAATAGTTTCTGTTGTCTCAGCCTATGCTCCGCAAATTGGCTTATGTGAAAATCTAAAGGGTTATTTCTATGGTGAGCTACAAACTGCTGTTGCAAAGTTCTCCTCATCAGACACTTGGTTCATCTGTGGCGACTACAACGGGGACATTGGGAAGTATGCAAATAGCTTTGAGGATGTGCATGGTGGACGTGGTTATAGTGAAAGAAATGCGGAAGGTGAACGCATCCTCGAGTTTACGGTAGCGAACAATCTTTTTGTTGGCAACTCTCACTTTGTGAAGAGGGATAGTCATCTCATCCATTTCCGTTCAATCCGGTGATGTATCTAGCCAGGTCGACTATATTTTTTGAAGGAAACAGATTTGAAGTGGGTTATAGATGTTAAAGTCATTCCGAGTGAAGAATGTGTTACCCAACACAAACTTGTAGTATGTGATATGTTGCTTAAAACACCACCTGACCGAAAGAAGAAACTATTTGTCCCCAAGCTCCGTTGTTAGAAGCTGAAAGACCCTGATGTGAAGAAGACTTTCTCAGAGACCTTTGCCACTAATCTTGCCAATGTTAGCCCTGTCAACAGCTCTGTTGATGGGATTTGGGCTAGACTTAAAACCACTCTGCTAAACACAGCGGATGAGGTGTGTGGGAAGTCCAAGAAAAGGGTCTGGAGAAAGGAAATGTGGTGGTGGAATGATGAGTTGGAAGCTGCTGTAACAGAGAAAAGGCGCCTGTGGAAAGCGTAGGGAAATGGCGGTAATAAGGAGGGTTATCTCAGTGCCAAGAGGGCCTCTAAGAGAGCTGTGTTCATAGCTCGAAAGGCAGAAGAATTCAGGTTCTCTCACATTGTTGAAATTGATCCACACCTTTATCGTCTAGCCAAGCAAATGCGTAAAGAAAACCGGGATGTTGTTGGTGAGAATGCATTCGCGATGACGCTGGTAATCTCTCTTTCAGTGATGATGTAAGGAGAAATGCCTGGAAGGAGCACTACGAAAAGCTGTTGAATGTAGAGTTTTCTTGGCTTGAGTAAGAGTTACCTACAGTTGCACCAGTTCATGGACCACCAATTTGCATTACATCCGAGATGGTTTCTGCCTCATTCCGTAAGATGCAACAGAATATGGCTCCTGGTCATTCAGGTATTGTTGCTGAAATGCTTAAGGCTGCCCCAGATCAATGTAGTCAACTCATTGCAGACCTCACAAATGTTGTTGTGTTTGAGGGAAAGATTCCTGCTGATTGGGATGAAAGCTTCATCATCAGTTTGTATAAAGAAAAGGGGGACGTCTTGGAACGGGGCAACTATCGCGGCTTGAAACTGACGGACCAGGTTTTGAAAGTTGTGGAGCGGATCATCGAACAGTGCATCCGAGAGATAATCGAAATTGATAGCTGGCAAATCGGTTTCATGCCAGGCCGGGGCACAACTGATTTCATCTTCATTGTCCGGCAGCTCCAGGAGAAGTATCTTGCCAAGAAGAAAAATCTGTACTTTGCTTTCGTTGACCTTGAGAAGGCCTTTGACAGAGTTCCTCGCAAAGTTCTTTGGTGGGCAATGCGCTTAGTGGGAGTCCCGGAATGGATCATCACAGTCGTGCTGGCTATGTATAGTTGAGCCAAGAGCCTGGTTCGTGTCAGTGACTCTTATTCGAAAGAGTTATTTGTAAAAGTTGGTTTGCATCAGGGCTCGGTGCTCAGCCCACTTCTCTTCATCATTGTGCTGGAGGCTCTATCGAGAGAGTTCCGTACAGGTTGCCCGTGGAAGCTGCTTTACGCCGATGACCTGGTAATCATTGCAGAATCTCTGGAAAACCTGATTGAGAAGTTTACACTCTGGAAGGAGCGGATAGAAGCCAAGAGGTTGCGAGTAAACATGGGCAAAAGTAAGCTAATATTTAGCGGCCGTGACCTGAACTCACTTCACAATTCTGGAAAATATGCTTGCGGTGTTTGTAGAAAGAGCGTTGATCCTCTGCGAAGGGTGCTCTTTGTGGATCCACAAGAAGCGTAGTGATCGCAAAGGTCGACCAGTTGAAAATCCTACTTTCCGCTGTTCCCGATGCCTTGGCACAGCACGTGAAATTGATGGTAGGCCATGTAGTCATGTGATGATTGATGAACATAAATTGGAGGTAGTTCAGTCATTCTGCTATCTATTTTTATATTTATATTTATATTTATATTTATATTTATATTTATATTTATATTTATAGCAAAGAAAAAAAACAATTCTAAGAATTACGCAAATTAAAAAAAAACTTTGCTTATAACCTTGATAATAGGAGAATGAAAAACTAAAACCACCACCAAGCCAAGATGAACTGGAGCATATAACGGTGATCTGACTTGACCATGTAAATAAAATATTGTAACCATTTCCTTTCGAAATAACATTTTGGATAAAATGAAGATTAGATTTAATACCCCTATTGGATATTGCTTATTAAATAAAACCCATCGTAAACTAATCATTACCTACCCAAAAGTTGGTCTGACGATATCGAGAAAAGTATTACTATTCCCTTACAGATTGAAAAAAGCCCTAATAGGTTAGCAAATGAGGAAGTGGCGACGAGGCCCTCTGTAATTTACAACGTAATAAATTTTGAGAAGCTGAAAAGCAATCTAAATGAATGCTAGTAATAATTTATTTATTTCACCATACCCTAATGTACATTTAATCAAAAATAAAAATACACTTTACTGTCGAAACTTTTGGTAATATATAGATGTAATTTGCAGTTTTATCACGAGTATGTCAGTAGTATGTCATTGCAGTTTTATCACGAGTATGTCAATAGTATGTCAGTAGTATGTCAGTAGTGTACATTTTATATACACTACTAGTGTACAGAGATTTCTCAATTCAGAAATTGGGACATAATAAATTGTTCTTTTATTGGACTTAGCCCTGGTGCTGAAGCACCACTCCAGATAGTTAAATCGACCATTTCAAAGGAAAAAAACCCAGCCAATATCTCCTCGTTTGTATTTTCCTCAAACTAGCTATGACTATCCTCTGACTGTGGCAAGGAAATCTTTCTGATTTGGAACAGCTAAACACCTTAAAAATATTGAAGGAAAGGGGGTTATAATCATATTTTATAGTCAAATCTCACTCTTGACTCAGATGGGTGTTTGCACTAAAAACTCCCTGAAAGGAAACCGTATTTCTTTGGCATAGGAGATTGATAATGATCCACACAAGGATCAATGATTAAGAGTCATACAAGGAATAAAGCTACTAAGAGTATAGACCTATGAAGAAGGAGAAAGAGAAGAAGGAGGAGAAAAAGGAGCACCAGAAGAAAGAGAAGAGGACCAAAAATCCGAAAAAAGAAGTTAGGAGATAAGAATCGATCTTTAACTCAAAACCATTCAAATGATATGACGAAGGAAAGCATTAAGAAGCCTAAAGGTTTTCAAGTCTAACTGTACGAGAAACCAGAGAGAAACCAGTCATACTAAATGCACCAAACTGAGTTGGCACAAGCGGATTAAACTCTTCCCCCAAAAAATACCTATTAGAAAAAACCAAGGTAGGCCACTTTTGTCGATGAGACGTAGATTGAAGAGTGGCTAGATGAGATGACTGAGCACCTGTGAGAACGAATGCTAGGTTTATAGAGATACCAAAACAATCTCAGGGTAACATACTCTCTTGCAAAGAAATAAAGAACTAAACGTTTAAGAAGGAAACCTACCAATAGATTGAATATAAGAAACACAGAATTAACTTTAGAATAATTTTCAATGAATATTCAATGAAAAACCTTTGACATCCTGAAGGCCTGACTCTAGATCTTCCACACGTTTAACTTGTTATTGTTGAGTTGCTTTGTGGTTAATGCAAGAATGCAGGGTAGTGTCATCAATATAGATGTCGATAAACTGAAGCAAATTATCAGGTCGATCATTAATGTTAAGAAGAAAGAAAGTTGGATCAAAAATTGAACCTTGAGGAACGCCAGCGTTGATGGAATATTTATAAAATCTAATTCCATCCGATAAGACACTTATTTGACGACTTGAATACAACCGACTGAAGGATACCAAAGATCCTTCTGCAAATACCATACATAACCAGAGAGCTGATGAACCAAGTAAGTGTGCTTCATCAGACTTTTCCACCTACAGATACGTTCCTTGATCACCAGCAAAAGGTCACCAGTGGAGCGAGATATGCAAACATGGATTTAAGATGAACGAGTCCAAAATCTGATCAGTTTCCGAAAGGAAACCTGACAAAAATGTACTAGTGCAATTTAGAGAGGAATTGGTGGAAAACGGCCTGGCGAAAAAACCCTTAGAAAACCGAACACCATCAAAGAGTTGAGGAAAAATCTACCTGCCAGAATTTAAAACACTGTTGTAAATCTTCCAGAAATCTCGACTTCCAAGTTTTGGAGAGCTAAAAAATTCACATACTCCTTCGTTATAGCAAGGTCAGCATCAGAAATAACCCTTTTACAAGCATTGTTGGCCCATCTGAAGAAAATCCGAGATTTGTCAGCTTCATTTTATTGAAAGTTAATAAAAAATGATTGCAACGAGCAGTGACAAAAGAATAATGAATATTACACTTAGGAGAAAAATTAGCTTTGACTTTGTAACTACGACTAGGTGCAAATAGCTCAAGTAACAGATAAGTAGTAATTAATTTTTATCATTATAGGTTTAACAATCAAATATACACAGCCTCCTGCATTTTCCCTATTGGGAATCCGATCCCAGTCTTTTGATTGGTTTATAAATATTTTTCACTTTCTCATGCTTAAATATTTTCCTTTCTTTTCAGCTATCTTGTTTGTCATTAATACTCCAAGTTCACTTTCTTTATAAATCGCTTTGCATATATTCTTGACATAAGCCCACATGTATGTGTTACTACTTGAACGTAATCAAGACTCAGTTGCCAACTAACAGATAAGTAGATAAATAGATAGATAGATAGATAGATAGATAGATAGATAGATAGATAGATAGATAGATGGATAGACAGATATAAATATAGATAGATAGATAGACAGATAGATAGATAGATAGATAGATAGATAGATAGATAGATAGATAGATGGATAGACAGATATAAATATAGATAGATAGATAGACAGATAGATAGATAGATAGATAGATAGATAGATAGATAGACAGATAGGTGGATAGATCTCCCTTAAAGCTGGCACTTTGAGATAGATAGGTAGTCTCTAAAACGTTTGGTCCATTTTTTGTGTTACAGGTTATCGTATGTCTGAGCCCATCTTGTATCTCTATAAATCTACTACCCTATCTTCTCTGGCGCTCCGTCATCTCATCTTGATCTTCTTGCTCAAGTTGAGAGGCATGTTTTTAACTTAGTAGGTCCAAATCTGGCTGCTACTTATAATCTTTTCTCTCATCGATGGAATGTGGCTTGTCTTTTTATAGATATTACCATAGGAAGTGTCCTGATGACATCTACTCGTTGGTATCAGCTGTTTGTTTTCAGCAATTGTTTAAAGTCTTTATCAATCTACGTCTGTCAAGCAGAACCTTAGGCTGTCGAACCAGATCACGGTTAGAGGGTTCTTTTTACGTTGATGCTACAAACTGCCTTAATCTACAACTGGTGTTATTCTACTGATTCTGT
This sequence comes from Morbakka virulenta, assembly GCA_003991215.1. Classification (NCBI taxonomy): domain Eukaryota; kingdom Metazoa; phylum Cnidaria; class Cubozoa; order Carybdeida; family Carukiidae; genus Morbakka; species Morbakka virulenta. The sequence continues at coordinate 57,165 of RDPX01000602.1, read as the reverse complement.
CACATATTTGTTTTCTTCTGGTTTGAAGATATACTGTTTGCCTTGTCTACAAGATCAGATGTTCTCACAGATAAGAGTTGCCTAGAATACAGCCTTTGCGACGCATGTCTGCTAGCATTTTCTATGCCGTTGAGGATATATGACGAAGAGTGTTAAGTGTTATGTATCCTAAGAAGAAGCCATCTCTTCTAATGTCTGATGGATGGATTTTGAACTGGAAGCAAACGAGATAGTGAAAAGAATGCAGCTAGTAATCAGTCGCATGATTTCTTTAAGGACCTAATCCAACTATGTCACATACAAGCTGATGCACCACACAGCACCACAGTGTAGGACAAATGATAGCAACAGCGCAGATGTTCGAAGAACGTCAAATTAAACAACTCACCCTTTGCTTGCGAGGTGGTGTAGTAGGTTAGACCATTCTTTGTAGTTTTCAGATGTTTTTTATATGTCATTGATTGATCATGTCTTACGTCGAGATACCTGGGATTTTTCTCGAAAGGGGCAGTCTCTGTGCAAACTGTGACTTTAAGCTCATTTTGTGCTGATCTGTTTGCTAGGTGGAACAAGCTTGAAACTGTTTTGTTTGCGTTGTCCTTAAGCCGTACGTGGTGTGTTTACTCCTTTGGTGGTTTAGATCGTCTGGCAATCTGACAGAAATACCCTATCGTCACCATAAATGTACCTCTGGCTAAAGCAGGTCGAGTCGCTGTGTTGATATTAAATAACATATTACAGCCAGAAATAATCCTTGGAGAAAGTCGTTTGCAATTTGTTGAAGAAATTAAGATAAAACCACGATGGCTGATTATTACAGAAATCTTGTAAAATATCTTTTCTATGGATGAATTAAATTAGTTTGAGGATTAGTCAGAGATGTCAGGCAGTGTCATAAGCTGGCATAGTTTTACGACCGTAAGCATTTTGACAGCTGGCCAATGCATCGGGCATGAATTGGGGGATTTATTAAGCCTCTTAAAGGTAATGTCACTTTCCACGAGGGTTTCAATACCGTGATGGGAGTCGTGTGGAAATATCCGATAGTGTGAAGCCATGTACTTTGAAGTCGATATTCATAGGAAGTGTGATTCTCACAGGAATAGAACTGAGAACAAAATGCTTACTACACAAATGTTGTAAAACGTACTAGTGACCCTGAGTAAGTCTGCCACATTCAGCTGAAATATTGAAGGTAAGGAAAATGAGTGCAGATCAGACGTTTTGTTGGTATTTTGCTTGATGACGAACTAAGAGGCCCTCCTTCTTCTCTTGCCGGACGAGGAATCTTGAGCAGAGGCTCCGGAAACACCCTTGACGTCAATATCTGTATCGATATTTGAAGTATTCACATTGCTCTGTGTTTGAGCATAGCTTGACCAACGGGTCAAAGGAATCGTTTAGGAGGAGGACTATGTGGATGTTGCCAAACAATGCCACAACCAGCAGCAGAGCAAAAGCTACGAAAGCCTTACTAAAACACGAGTTTTTTTAAACCAAAACACATACAAACCTAATATAATCTATTGTTGGTGAAACATTCAAATAACTTAGTAGCAAGTGAACGAGAAATGACGACTTGAAAATTAATTATATGAGGAGATATTATATGATATAAGCCCTAGAAAAGCTCTTTTTAATTCTTCTGTTATAGCATTTGTTCATATATGATTAGTGAATATAGAAAAAGTACTTGTAAATTGTAAATTATGGGAGTACTATTTTACTTATTTTGGACTTTTGGTACACATAACACAGAAATGCTCTCGTTGGTTGAGCTTGTGAGCTCACTTAAACAGAGGCCTCAGAAGATAACTCATGAGCAGATCCTCTATAATGAGTGCCGTTCTAGTTCTTGACCATTAAAAATCAGGGAGTATCAGATCATTGTGTTTGTTAATTGAAAATAGTACTCGAAAAATATGACGAATAAAACAATAAAACCTCGAATATTAAATATATGAATATTCAAATATATGAACATTTTAAAAAAACTGGATTTCAAACTTCTACTCCCAGCCTGTTCAAAACAGCTTCAATAACAATCATCGAACTTTGTTCTTATGATGCATCCTTAAAATTACTCTTCTGAATTCTTATATTTCTTAGCCTTGATTCTCCGTTAATCATATTCGCAAAGCGAATAAAAATGAGGTATCATACGATTTGTTATATTTGTTTCCTTACAGCAGTATAGTTTATAATATACTTTTAATATAACAACCATTTACTTAAAACAATAGAAACAGTAATATGTTTTTAACATATGAAATCCATAGAATGGTTGATAACTATTAATCATTTTTATAGTAAAGTTTGTAGTAAAATTCTGTAGTAAAATTCTATAACTACTATTATTATAACTAGTATTTACAACTATTATTAACTCCTACTATATGTTTCCTTATAGAAGTACAGGTTCAAATATAATTAATCTATTGCACATTAAAATAATAACAATCATATCATTTATGCATAGTAACAGAAGCATATTTTACGCTTTTATGACTTACTCCATAGGATGGCTATCAATTATTATCAATCGTTTTTGTGCAAACGTTTATAGTAAAATTTTATGATAACTATTTATGATTCTTTATGTTTCCTTACAATAGTATAGCTAAAAAGTAATTGATATGTTGCACCTCAAAGTGATAACAATTAAATTAATAAAACATAGTAACAGAAGCATTTTTTATGGTTTTATGACTTAAATCCATAGAATGGTTGACATTTATTATCAATCATCTCATGTTAATCATCTTATTTTCTCATCTCAAATTTGAATCTATTTGATTTAATAATGTCCATAGTCATAGCTTGTTATTCCAATTTCGTGTATATATCTTTTATCATCAAAACAGCTCACTGATATTTTATTTATTTCATAACTGGTAAGATTATAGTTTTCACTTCTAATAGTTCTCATAGTATCATACATCTGTTTATTTTCTAAAAACACATTCTTTTTATCTTAAAGTTTAGTATTATTATTAATAATGTTTCTTCTAATACCTTTAGACGTTATTCCACCTTTTTCAACATTTTTAATATGAAAATATCATCTGCAACAGACAAAATTCAGTGATTGGTACACCAGCAGCTTTAATTTCAAATTTACCAATTACTTTCTTATTATTTTTAACATAATATTGTGAATCTTCTGGATAGTCACTATTATCAAATTTCTGTTTATCATCTTAGTACACATCATTTGTATCTATTTCATATCAAAGAAAGTCAGTATCAGCAAAAAGCAGCTTAGCCTTGTCATCATATTTGTCTGTGTTATAGTTATAATGAAAATCATAGTGTTTTACTAAGATGTACGATAAACATACCAACATATGCCGGCGTGTGTTAAGATTAATGTTTCTTTGATCTTATGCACATCAAACAGATTCTCATGAAAAATATTATTGTTTAAAGTATGAATTACTTTGTAAACAAAACCTGTTGATATATTCTTCTTCTCTGCTATTCACTTACAATATGAAGAGAGCATACCTTCACTCACTTTAACCTTTTCAGGACCTAGAGGATAATCATGGTGAAGATCATGCACCTCTTCTTGATATTTTAAATCAAATTCTAGAATCAATCCTTTCTTAAAGTCTTCATCATACTTACCCAGATCTATCTTATCAACCTGTTTTTTAGTCATCCATCTAAAATTCCCTGTTGGTAGATATTGACTCATAGCTCAATCATACAAACTATTAGTATCCTCATAAATAATAAACTTGTTTAGTTTATCTTGACTATACGTTTCGAATATTTGTTATTTATGTTACCATATCTATTAGCTATGTATGAAATACCACCCTGTATACCTTTTTCAATGAATAAATATATCAATATTAGTAATCAACTCTAATTCAATATCCGTCATCTTAAGAATAGCATCCAAACTCAAACCAGGACTAGTGAAATAATGACATGTATCAAGCTTTTAATAGTGTATACATACCTTTCTAAAGTTCTCAAACACATCAGTAAGCAAAAAGGAAATCTGATTTAAGGTATAAATCATGATATTCACCCATATCTTTCAAATTAAAAGTATTTCATATTTTTCTGAACATGATTATATTCTTCATCAGAGATATCGTCATCATTTAGTACATTATGAAATTCTATTTTGTTTGGTAATCCAGTTCCATCAAAGGTTTTAAATAAATCCATGTAATCATACAAGTAAACACCTTTTCTAGTCATCAAACCTAGCTTCTCATTTTCAAATACTTTTGATATATATTTAAACCTTCTTTTGGTAGGTTATTAACTAGTTTTTCTAAAGTTAAATTCATAAATTATAAACTGTCTAAAAATACTAAATAATTACCAAATATAAAAGCCATTTATTTTCCATATTATTTCGAATAACATTAATATTCATATAACAATCATATCCACTTTTCTCTTATACGAATAGTTCTTAGCCATTTGTCCAATATTCTGCATAATAAAGTGAGAATCATGCCCTCTCACATTCTGAAAAATAACTGCCATTTCAAATCTATCAGAAGCAATTCTCACATTAAATTATATACTTAATGAGAATATCCTCTATATTTACCTTTTATTTTCAATGATTCTAATTCTAAAGTCATCATCATTATACTTCTCCCCCACAAATATGACATTGATCTGCATTTTCAAAATCGTCTTCCTCCATTTTAGTCATTCTCAAAGGTTTATTAAATTTGTTCTTAATAATATATTTACAATATTTAACCTCATCTGATATAGCTTCCATAAACTTTAAATAGGTTTTCACCTTTATAAATTTGTACTGGCTTTGTGAATTTTGATCATAGCAGCGTACTACATTATAATCATATCAACAATTAGAATGTTTTTGGTGTGCTTAAGTATATGATTTACTATTTGGTTGACACCCTTGCACTTTCTCAGTAATAGCTTCAAAATCAGTATAAACAACCGATGGTACTTGTAATTGTTTGTGATAATTATTAAATTTCATAATATTATTACCCTTGTCAGGCATTTAAATAGCTTGTGCTCCAATAATCTCAATACAGTTATCTTTGTGATCACTTAAAACTCTCTCAGAACTCAAACATTGTAGATAATGTATACAAAAATGTTTCTAATTTTTAATTTTAGTTTAATTGTACATCAATTTGTGAAAATTGTTTATTAGTGTATAATGTTGTTTTTCTCTTCTGTAATTAATAACAGGTTCTTTTGATCTTCCAATTTTTCTTTTGATACATAAATTAAATAAAATTGATTTTCATAACCAAACACATTAATCCTAATATTATTCTGGTATTCAATTTGATTGTACTAATTAGTAGTAATTGGAAATTCTATTCCACTATAACCAAGTTTTTGTACACATTCTTTATCAACTTTTAAAATATTTTGAGGGTTTTTACTCCTAGATTTAAATGTCTGACATGACCTCATCTGAAACATTCATTATCATCATTGTTCATATTTATTAAACAATTTTTAATTAAGAGTTTTTTATGATTTTATATATGAGCTCCCTAGTAAAGGTTTATATCTAACAATGGTTGAATAATGCCCATTATATCAAGGTTCATGTTGATCTCGTCAACAGAGCAACATGAACCTTGAGAAATCCAAACAGCTATTTTGTTTAAAATATTTTGCTATGATATTTTAAATATATTTTCTATTAGTGTTTGGTTCATTATGTTTTGTGTTTCATCATTAGAATAGACGTCTTTTTATAAGACAGTCATCAAAATATTTCTAGTATATTTGCAATATGATAATTAAGAGCTAATCTAGTTTCACTTAATTGTACCAACGGATCTTTGTCATTTCTAATGTTTATTTTATAACATTTACCACCATTGTTTCAACCTTGATTTGCTTCAGTAATTTTTGTTCTAGGTAATGGAACTGGTTTGTAATCACCTCCAAATTCAGGAGGTGAAAGAAAAATATTTTCTTCCCAATCCTTAACCATCTGCTCAACACTTTTTCTAGGTGCTGGTACTGGTTTATTTTGTTTCAATAACATCTCAATTAATTCATCCTTTAATAATTTTTCTAAATCTTTCTTTTTAATTGCTATGTTCTCGTTATACAAACCAGCACCAATTAAATAATCAAATTGTTGTATTTTTTTATCAATCATATTACTTTAATCAATATTATACATATCTTGTTTTTTAACATTATAACTCATAATCAAATCATCGGAATAATTTAAATCATATTTATTGATTATTTTTATGAGATTTTTATATCAATAACACAAATTTAATGTAACTTATAAGAACTCAAACTATCAAACTATGATTTACAATCACTACATATTAATGATTCTATATTTGGATGATTTCAATATATGTTGCCAGTACATAACAAAATTTACAAATCATTGTTTTGTATTTTTTATCGATATCATTACTCATTTTTACTTATATCTTGTCCCATATTAATTAATCTCTTTAATATTTTCTTCATAGCATAATAAAGTAATATTTCTGTGTATTATTTATACCATAAAAAGTGTTTTAAAGAAATCGTTAGTTATCTATATACGAATAAAATTTCAATAAAGATTGTATTGATTATGTTTTTATCAATGATACACTTATTCTCATTATTAACATTATCCATTATCAAATTGTTATAGTTTTCATCAATGTTATTATTGGAATTATCAAAAAACTTATCTTCCTTTACACATCATAATTCATAATCAAATTATCAGAATCATCCAAATCGTTTTAACTGGTAATGTTTATGATATCAATAATATTAACTTTATCTTATTGATAAAAACTTAAATTACTATAGTTTAATTCACAATCATTACAAGTTAGTCTCTCACTATATTATGAAACAATTCCAGTTATTAGTACATGTCTTGCTGGTAAAGAACAATTATTACAAACAAATGCTTTTTATTTTTTATCTACATCATTATTCATTTTATCTATATATTGTCCCTTATTAATTAATCTCTAATATTTCCTTCATAGTATAATAAAGTAATATTTTTAAAATCATATTTTATTGTATAAAGAAATATTTTGTATTATACTATTTCAGTAAAATGTCAAGAAATAATAATATTTACCATGTACATCCGATATATATAATCTGTATGTTAATAATGATTCAGGTGAAATCAGAAAGATTGTTAAAAAAGCCCAATTAAAGAACTATAAATAATGCTGGATATCAAATATGTTGTGTTAGGAAACTTTCTCAAAATGTGTTTAAATCTTATCTATTTCATCGACGAATACATGAAGCCTGTAATAATACCAATATACCAGAAGTAAAAGTGATTGATCATATAGACAACGACCAGACAACTAACAAGCTGTGTAATTTAATGCTTGTTTCTCAAAGAAATAACTATTAAAAATGTGGAAAATATAGGGGTTTTATTTTTATAGGTTAAAATCATGAAAGAAAATATTTTGTGAAAGCAATAAATGGTAGTAATAATAAAGTAACTTATAATAGTTTATATAGCACAGAACAACATCTTAATAGTAACCTGGTTATATAAGGTGCTTTGTGGAAACATCATAACGTATATAAAATTGTGAAATGCAAAAAAAATTATTGTTATTACAAATTCCAATATGTTAATAAAAAGGATATGCCTTCAGAATTTAAAAAATAACTTTATCTTGGTGATAAAAGATAGAGGTTTTTATCAAATGAAGAGAAGTTAAATGGAATCTATTACAAAATGGAAACAAGATTATATAGGTCCTACATGTAATAATATTTTTAAAAATAATTATAAATTTAATCACAATAAAATATGTAATAAATATAATAACCAGAAACAAATCATATTCATGACTATTATTAAATAACAAAACAAATATATAATATATCCAATTGATATATTATATATTAGAGATTTTATGAAACTGTTATAACAAATTAATATAATTCAATACATACTATTCATCCTTTAAATTATAATTTATTTATTATAATTATTATTTATTATTATTATTTATTATTATTTATATTTATTTTTATTATTTATTATTATTTATATTTATTTTTTATTATTTATATTATTTATTATTATTTATTTAGTACTATTTATTTATTTTTTTATTTATTCAATTTTATAAGATCAACGAAACTAATATTATCGAGATCAAAATGATTAACAAATTCTAATATATAAATTTGTTGCTTAATGGTATTATCATCTTCTTACAAGATCTTCAACCTGTTTTCTATCAGGTGTAGCCTTTAGTATTATGTTACTGAGATCATTCGGATATCTTATAACATATTTACTTTTACATTTTGAATCACAAGATTATAGCATTGTATTTTAATGAGATCATTTTCATTTTCATCAACTCTATTCCTTAAATTTTTAATATGCTTTTCCATTTAAAATAGAATAAAACAATATCTTCTCAAAACTGTTTTTATACATTCTCGAAGCTGTTTAGTGGAATCCATCTTTTTAATTTATTAGGATATCTTTTTCATGATACATAAGCCTTATTTTTTGTTCTCTTTATCACATTATCAATTCTATACACTTCTTGTTTAGCCTTTATTAATTCCTGTTCATAGAAGCTACCCTGCATCTCCTCATCATTGAGATATTTTACTTTATAAGTGATTGGATTAGTGTGATGGATCTTATTAATAATAAAAATATCTTCAGTCTAATTAGGAACAAATCCTTTATCAAGGGTATTTCTTTTAAATTTACTTATTCTAAATTTAGGTTTTTGTTTTCATTGTTCCATATTACTAGATAGATTAAAATAAATAGTTCCTTGATTCTTCTTTTAACCTTTTGATAAATAGGTAGGACTAATGAAATTATGCTTACCATCTGTGAAATTATTACTAATTTTATTATCTTCTTCTGAAGCATTGATCAAATCATTAAATACCACTAATTTGCCAATTCCATATCCATCTGTATTCATTATTTCATCAGATCCTGTAATCTCTAATACATTATAATCAACCTTCTTTGAGATGTTATTCATTAATGTTTTTAAGTCTTGTTTCCTTTCTCAGTGACTGTTTGGTGTGTATATATAAATATTATCATAATAAATCAAAGGTTTTCTTAACATATGCACCAATATGTATGTTTTACCAGTTACTTTGTCCACAGATTAACAACCTGAAATCCTCGTCTAAGAAGCTATTTAATCTTCTTTTTCATTATTATCATAATTTGGTATCTTCATATATAATATATACAAGTATATTAAATGAGTGTTACAATAAACTGATTTATTAAGGCAAGTGTTAAATCAAAATTTAGTTATCACATTTAATATATCAATATTATAAACATATGTGGAAACAATAAGATAAGTATTAAATCAACAGTTATTTTTAAATATAAGTGTTAAAATGCACTTATTTATGTAACCTATAATTACAAGTAAAATGAAGAAGCTTAGAGAATCATCTATTAAAATTGATTATATGAAGAGAGTTATTAGAAACATGATTAAGAAGATAAAGATGGTGAAATGAATTTGTATCATAAAAATGAAATAATATTTAAATCAATAACAGATGCTCAACTTGAGGTTAAGGAAACTGTTGATAAAAGACAGGTTCAATTGATTGAGGAATTGAAGAAGGGTCAAAAAGAATTAAACCAAACACTTGAGTTGAATGATAAAGTCAAACACGATTCAAAAGCTGATATAGAATTTCAGTTAAATGATTTAGAAGCTCAACTCATTAAAGATTATGGCTTTGATCCAGCATTGAGTATACTACTTAAAAGTGATAAAGTTATAAGTGTTATCATATATATAAACAGAAAGCAAAATAGTGGTGATTGGAGTATTGTGGATAAAGCTAATGAAGCTCTGAGTATTCTAAGAAATTTGAAACTCGTGGATTTTATTCTTAGAGATAAAACAAAAGAACATAGAAACTTCATATCAGATTATAAGGCACAAGCATATGATAATATTGATGGTGAAATTTTTCAAAAAATTAAAGCCTTAGAAAATACAAGCAATCCAAAACAACTGCTTTAAAAATAAATGATGGATGTTATGGAGGACTTATGATCAACCTACCGCAATAAATGAATAATTATGTTGTTGAAACTCATAACGATGGTAAAATTGTTTATAAAAACAAAGGATATAAATTAACAATTGGTTTGCTTACAAAAAGATTCAATGCTAAAATGAAGTATTCAACAAAAGCAAAAACTTATTTAATGATTTAAAGTTACTGGCTGAAATGCCCAAACGTAAATCTTCTGGTAAAACAAAATTGATTGGGGGTAAGTTACATTACCTTAATCAAGAACAGTTGATGAATAGACTAACATTACTAAGAGGATCAAAATCAGTAGGCGACAGTTATGTTATTAACAAGATTCAAGATGATGCTTCTACAAGAAAATTTGTGTAATATACTAGTATATCGAGTTTCCAGTTTTTCTCAATAGTCAAGATGGGTTTGAAATATCCAAAAGTCATGATTTAATAATCAATGTTTGACCTGAAATATTTTCAGAAAAGAGCAAAATACAAAGAGTAGGATTAGACAGCTTAGAAATGTCGTATAGTAGGTAGAACATAAGTAGTACTTATGATAATAACACTCTAAAATATACTCATAATGGAACTACTTGGACAATCATATCATTTTTTAAAGGGCATTACAGTTATATAGATATTAATGAATATATTCAATAGACATTAACCAATAACAATCATTCTAGGATTGGAATTACCTTTAGTTTCATTCCAAGTAGATTAAAAACATATATTTAATTTGAAACTGGTTATCAATTAGATTTAAGAACTGGGATTTTTGCTGGCTTATTGGGTTTTGATAAAAAGATTATAACAACATCTAGTTACAACGAAACGTTGTCTGATATAACAAGAAGTATAGACAGTATATTTGTACATTGTAGCTTGTTGAAGGAATCTATTGTATCAGGAATAAAAAGTAATGTTTTCTAATGGTTTGGTATTGATAATATGCAAATCAGTTACCCATTTTCAGTTATATTCTAGTAGGTTCACTATAACAAAATTAACCCTAACAGTATCAAATAATGAGAAATATAACCAATAACCTTGCTAGAATATAAGATGTCTACAATCTGCCTATTTTGATGACCTTGATTATTGCAAAAGAAGATCTGTAATTTGATATACATTAGTAGTATATGAAAAAAAGTGATGAGAGACCCTTATTCATATGACTGAATTGAAATAGATAATAAAACACGTCAACCTATTAATAATGATGGACAATATAGTGATGGTATAATTGATACTCTGTCATCTATTGGTAAAAAGTATTCTCACACACTAATACTAGGTTTAATGAAACAAAAAAATTATAAAAACCTATTTAAAATATCTAGAATATTAGTATATTATAAAAGGGTATAGTTGATGGACTAAATACAAGAAATGTTACAATAAATTATGCTATTTCATTAGAATCAGATAATGAAAGAATTTCAAGTGTAAAAAATCCTATTTTTATTTCGATGTTTTAACTTCGTGATATGACAATAATAAATACTTAGATTTAGATACCGGGGGTAAATTGAGAAATGGTGTTTTTGATAAGAATAACTTTGATCTTTTTGGTTTGCAACCATTAGCTAAATTTAATAGCTTTGCTGTCTCTAAAATTTATCTCCATATATGCAAAAAAATTAATCAAAGTTTATTATGGGAGTATTAAATTAAATATACTATATCTATCTATAGATTATATAGAAGTTGTTCTTCAGAACTTATTTTTTCATTATCAACAAAATGAGTACCGAAAATATATGATCAAACATTATTATAAAATGATGCTAAGCAAAGAACGGAAATAAACCAACCAACATTATGTACTAAAGCAGACAGAGTTAATAACAGGTATTACCTTGAGTTCAATAGTAACCAACGAATGATATCTGATTCTGATCTTAGTGTTGGTTCTAATACCCAGTGCTTACCAAAACAAGATGTTATTTTTTTATTGTTTATAAATTAAACTCATATGATGGTACATATATAACAAGAAATGCTTTATTTGTTTATGATACTGGAGGCAAGGGAAAATTAGTAGTTTTTACATCATCAGGAAATTTATTAATTGGTGGTGTAAGGAATGATCATAAAGTCATTTGACCAAATAGTTTCAACAATAGAACACCTGTTGCTAATTCCCAAAATAAAGGAAATGCTTGTGAATTAAATAAATGGTGTTGTTTATCTGCCCATTGGAATGTTCCATCACCAATAAACAAATCAAATGTTTGGTACAACAGTAAGAAACCATTTGATTTTACTGCTAGAACAACCCAATGACCTAGTCAAAATGACATTTGGTGATGAAAATCCAAGTGATAGTGCTGGATTGAAAGGAACGATTGCTTTTTTTTTGCTTTGTACAAAGAGACAGATCTATATAACAAAAATTCTTTTCATATCACAAATGAATTATATCAAAATGTTAATCCACAGATATTAAGAAGTGCTATGATTAATCAATTGTTAGCATATAATTTCTTAGAAGAATTAATAACAATTGAATAAATTCTTCAAGAATATAACCAAGAAATTGGTCTGATTGGTCCTTCTGATACTTGTTGTACACATATTTTAGAGAAATTGTTTGGGAGCATCAGATGTTGACTAACTAAATTGTGACTTTTGCAATAAAAGAATAATTGAGTGTGAAAATAAGAGAAGAAATGGATTTTAGTCATAAAACCATAACGTATACTTCTATTACTATGTTTAATTTTAATACATTTGTTATCGTTTTGAGGTGCAACATATGAATTATTTTTTAGCTTGATTAAAAGATATGATTACACTGGGGAACAGTTTTCAATTTTTTTCAAAAGTAATGAAGTATCTTGATTGGTTCCTACTAAATCTGGTGTGCTGAGTTCGAAAATGACCATCATTTTCTTCCTATACGTCCAGATCTTTTTCTATGAATATTGGCCAAAATACCAGATTTTCATGTTTTTCACATTTACTCATCAGTGTTTGCATTCATGAATTATCGGCTTGGATTGGCATATTTTGTGACTTCATTCGAATGTAATAAAAACAAAACATTCAAAGGATAGCAGGGACCCAGCGTTCTTGAACAAATAAAAGGGATGTAAAGTGTGTCTAGACCAGCTGGAAGCGATATCAGAAGCCAATCACCTGTGTAAATAATATGCAAAAATTGTAACAATAAGATAAGGAAACAAAGGCCATTTCTTGAATAGCTCACTAATATTATGATGTTATAGAAACCATTTAATGACAATAATCTTTATGGTCTGAATCAGTTTCTTATCCATAAGAGCACCATACACAACCCAAACCTTGGATATTCAGCTACCAGTTTCTCAAGGTAAGAATACGCTTAGCTTAACTTTTGTATGATTCCTTGTATAATGGTAGCGAATTCAAGTACTAATCATCTACAAAGCTATACAATACTGAACAATAAAACTGGTTACGTGTATGATTATTCCGTACAGAATTTTATGAACAGCAAAATATACTTATAAAGAAATTTAANTACTAATCATCTACAAAGCTATACAATACTGAACAATAAAACTGGTTACGTGTATGATTATTCCGTACAGAATTTTATGAACAGCAAAATATACTTATAAAGAAATTTAAAAGTATACAAGAGCAGGCCTATGAGTAGCAACCTGACTTGGGAAGTTTTTCTTTTTCAGTCTACACATGGCTGCTGCTCACAGACCAAATGCCTAAACGATCCAGACTCATTCTGTTATGTGTGTGGAAGCTACACATTCCTTCAGCGTCGATTAGATATCAACAGCTTCGTTAAACACGCATATTTTGCTTACTTTGAACTAAGATTAGGCGACCAAGACAAGCAGTACTTGTTATGAAAAGCTTAGGCAATGGAGCAAAAGTAAACATGCCATTTGCAATTCCAATGATTTGGAGAGAGCCAAAGGATCACAGTTCCGATTGCTACTTTTGCACAGTAAAATCAAGTGGTTACAGCAAAAAAGTAAACACAAAATTATTTATCCAAGTCTTGAATCTGCAATCCGTCTAGTGCCACATTCAGACGATCTACCGATCCCTATTTTTAGAGAGTTTGAGTCAGAAGTTGAATCTCAACCAACAAGTAACTCAGATTCAGGAAGCTCAAAGGTAGTATTAGATTGCAGCCCAAAGCAATTTAGTCAAGCAGATGTTAATGATCTTGCAAGAGACTTGAGTCTCTCTAAAAAGGCATCTGATTTATTAGCTTCTAGGCTCAGAGAGAGAGGCATCTACTTCGCGATGAGGTTCGCATTTCACATTTCCGCACAAAAGAAGCAGAGTTTCTCAAGTATTTCAGCTCAGAGCGAGGATTTGTTTTTTGCAATGACGTACAAGGTCTATTAATTCACCTTGGTCTCGAAGAGTATAATACAAGTGACTGGCGATTGTTTATTGACAGTTCAAAACATACTCTAAAATGTGTTCTACTCCATAACACAAACAAGTATGGAGCTGTTCCTCATGGTCACTCAATCCTACTTAAAGAGACGTATGAGAGTATGACGACAGTAATGGAGCTTCTGAACTATCAATTTCATGAATGGATCATATGCGTTCACCTAAAAATGGTAAACATACTTCTCGGCCAGCAAAGAGGATTCACAAAATACCCCTGTTTTCTTTGCATGTGGGACAGCAGAGATCGAAAAAAAAATTGGTCAAAGAAAGACTGGCAAGAGCGCAAAACGTTGACGAGAGGTGATCCAAATGTTGTGAGCCAGCCAATCATATCCAGAGAGAAGATAACTTTACCACCATTACACATTAAGCTAGGAATCATGAAGCAATTTGTTAGGTCTCTCGACGAGGATAGCCCCTGCTGCAATCACATCAGAGAAGTACTTCCAGCAGTAAGCTACGAAAAGGTTCGAGCAGGAATATTTAATGGACCTCAAATTCGCCAGTTGATTCGCGATGAAAGTATGATAGGAAAAATGAATGCTACAGAGAAAGCAGCCTGGATTGCATTCAAGGATGTTGTGTCGACGTTTTTAGGAAATGAAAGGGATGAAGACTTCAAGAACATTGTTTCAAGACTGCTTAAATCCTTCAAGAAGCAGTGATGTAATATGAATAAAAAGCTACACTTCCTATTTAGTCATCTCGATCAGTTTCCAGAAAACCTGGGTGGTGTGAGCGATGAGCAAGGAGAGAGATTTCACCAAGAACTTCGTGATATTGAGGAGAGATATCAAGGACGATGGGACTCGCAAATGCTAGCAGATTACTGTTGGAGCATCAAAAGGGACCTGTCTCAGAAAAAACACTCTCGAAAGAGCTATAAGCGACGTTTCTTACCAGCATAAAGTGTAATGTATACTATTTTTTTGTGCCATGACACTGATGTTGATTTAAACAAGTTCATGACTAGTTTTTTTCCTCACTTTTTCATAATTAATCTCTTAATTAGTTTGGTTGATTTCAATTCTTCTTGTCTGCACTGTGTTTTATGAGCGTTTGTTTTGCTGAAATTCTGTTTTTGCACACTGAGAGCTATATTATTTTGAAAACGTTTGTAGCTGAATTTTCATGCAAAATCACATTTTTCCTGTCTGGTGATATGTTGTACAGCAAAATCTGGACGTGTAGAGCAAAAAGTAAGGCCATATATGGAATCAGCGCATCCGATTTAGTCAATAAATGTGTAAATATCTCATTACTTAAGATCGTTGTTCCCCAGTGTTATCATTTTCAGGTGCAACATATCAATTACCTTTTAACTTGATTAAATGATATGATTATCATTTTCAGGTGCAACATATCAATTACTTTTTGTTTGTTTGTTTGTTTAGGTCGAGCTAGCTCGGCATTAACAAATCAATTACTTTTTAGCTTGGTTAAATGATATAATTACCATTTTGAGATGCAACAAATCAATTACTTTTTAGCTTGGTTAAATGATATGATTACCATTTTGAGATGCAACATATCAATTACTTTTTAGCTTGGTTAAATGATATGATTACCATTTTGAGATGCAACATATCAATTATTTTTTAGCTTGGTTAAATGATATGATTACCATTTTGAGATGCAACATATCAATTATTTTTTAGCTTGGTTAAATGATATGATTACCATTTTGAGATGCAACATATCAATTACTTTTTAACTTGATTAAATGATATGATTATCATTTTCAGGTGCAACATATCAATTACCTTTTAACTTGATTAAATGATATGATTATCATTTTCAGGTGCAACATATCAATTACTTTTTAGCTTGGTTAAATGATATGATTACCATTTTGAGATGCAACATATCAATTACTTTTTAGCTTGGTTAAATGATATGATTACCATTTTGAGATGCAACATATCAATTATTTTTTAACTTGATTAAATGATATGATTACCATTTTGAGATGCAACATATCAATTATTTTTTAGCTTGATTAAATGATACGATTATCATTTTCAGGTGCAACATATCAATTACCTTTTAAATTTGTTTAAATGAAATGA
>RDPX01000602.1:0-17003 GCA_003991215.1 Morbakka virulenta | reverse complement strand
GTGGGTGGGTGTGGGTTGTGGGTGGGTGTGGGTGGGGTATGTGAGCAAAGTGTGCAACGAAATTGTCTGTATTTTGTTAAGAACTTCGAGATTATGAGCATTACGGCGAAGTATAATTTGTTTTCTGTATATTCCTAAATAGGATATTCCTTCAATGTTTATTTTCATGTGCATAAAAATAGCTGTTTCTTTTAAAAAGGAGACTATAAAATTGTCTAAAAGTGCCATAATATTTTTGACAGAAAACTCAATTTGGTTCTGTAAATAAAGCTGTATAACGGCTTACTTTCTTCGCCTAAATCAAAACAAAGATTCAAAATGATTTCTTTCAATCTGCATGTTAAAGCCATGATGTACAGAATTCGCTTTCAATGTTTTGTCTGCCGCAAAATGCAAGGCAAAAGCACATATCATAAACACATAAAACTAACTCTCTCGACAAGTGTCGTTTCCTCCTTTGTGTGTAGTGGTGACTATTTGTTGTTCTTTCAGTTCTTCTTTTCTTTTATTTGTAAATCGTACACAATATGTTTACCAAAATTTACAACAATGTATTTACATTTTCTTTGTGAACTACTTGCTTATATGTATATAAAGCTTTACGATTATCATCACCAAACACTTCTGATGTCAACTGGGTTTTTTACATGTAACAGGGCATTACGAGTTCCTGTTCTATGTCCATTTGTTTTGCAATGTATGTACATTTAATAATTTCCTCTTAAATTATATAGACAGTTCTGTTACAGTATCCTGAAGGGTCTTGGACCCAACCATGACCAAACTATCTTAAACTTACTTGTCTTTCAATTTCAAGAATTGCATCCTTTAGCCTCAACCTTTTCATTATTTCTTTCATCCTATCAAACAGCTTTACTTCACACATCTTTCGAATCATCCGTCTTTCAGCTCTTCTCAAATTACCTTCTGCACCTGATCTCACCAATCATGTTTCAGATCCATATGTCGTGATAGGTTTCACACACGTACTGTATCTTCTTCCCTTGAGGTTCAAGTGTATCTTTTCCAACATGATACAGAAGAATGAGTGTTAAATCCATTCCAGCCCAATCTTACTCTTTTATTTGTAGCTATTTCAATTGGCCCTCATCTATTTGTTTTGTAACCCAAGTAACAAAAATCATCCTTCTAATTCACTCAGAATTTTTTTTCTTAGTTAATTCTCCTGATTATTCTGCGTTTTCGAAACACAAATCCTGCATCCACATCATTATTTTAGAATCACTTTACGTCCAACCGTTGTTGAAACGTAGAAGTACCAAAAGAAAGGAGTATTTGTTAGGAAAATTTTTTACACACAAATATGACCAAAAGCAATAACCAAGGGATTGGTTGCCAAAATTTTAAACCAGGAAATAGAAGTCCACTCCGAGTGAGCAAGCGAGCACCATCCAAAAGATAAATTTTCTGAAATTTAATGTTCAACATTATCTCACTTAAGTTAGCACCATCAGGCTGTGGTCTCCCACAGACTTGAAAGTCTCGTGTCAGATTTCATATTTAATTTTCGAGTGCATGACGTAATGACCGGAATCACTGAAGAAAAGCTGAAAGACCCACCTTCAAAGATTGGTTGTTGTTGAGTTTTTCTGAAAAACTTGAAAAATTCGGATTCGGAAAAAAAAGTCTCTTAGTCGCACTAAAATTGCGTCGTTCAAAACAGAAACAAAGCTTCAGTAACATCGCGCTTTACCAGATGGGTTCAACATTAAACGAACAATTATTTTGAAAAACGCCACTTTTCACTATGGACGCTTGGTAAAAATCACTAAACAAACTGTTTTGCTGCTGAAGGACATTTTTGCTCAGAAGGGTGACATTTCATAATAAAATTTTAATTTCTGACCAGTCAGACAACTACAAGTATCTTTTTGAAACTTCGTGACCGTGGAAATTTTAGGGCCTAACTGTACAGTACATAAGTAAATTTTGACTGCTGGCAGAAGGAAAATTATGGATATATTTTATGAATATTAAGAAGTATATAAATGGGGTAAGGAACGAATATGGGCATTTACGAAAACATTAAATTATTGTAGGTACTATGAATAGAATATGAATATTTCTGAATACATTTTATGAATATTTAGCATAGAAATGTGGATCATATGTTTTCATCGAACTGGGTTCGAAGCAATACCTATAGTTATCATGCCCACATGCTCTAAGATCTGAGGTATCAGTATTTGTCCTCTTCCAGGACATTTTTTTTTTGCAATCATGTCTTAAATTTAAGGGTGGTATTCATTCCCCAAATCCTTATCACTGGATATCACATCCCAACCCATCCATATTATATCATTTTCACAATTTCCCTGCCCTCTATGTATGTTCAGCCTCAGTCCCAGACCCCTATATGTATGTTCAGCCTCAGCTCCAGACCCCTATATGCATGATAGGAATGCGATTTCCAGCGATACGAAATAGGGAAAGAACAGCGAGTTCTAGTTAAAGATATCGTTGTCAAAAGTGATCTGGTGAAGGGCAAGCGCCGATAGCTTAAGTGGTAAAGAATGTGACCATGAGAGCCAGGGGCAATGGTTTGAATCCAGCTCGGTGCAAACATAATTTTGACTTTTCTGTACTTTCAAATCCTCTCCATCTATATCATAGAATAAATGTGAATTATATACTATACAATACATACTATATTAATAATATATTAATAATATATACTATATTTCATAATAATATAGAATATTAAGTTGTAGAGAAAAACTACTTTGAGAGAATATGGATATTTAGGGATACATTTTATGAATATCACGAAGTATTTAAAACTAAAATTGGATAGAATGTGAGCATTTATGGATATATATTATATAAATACTAAGTAGTATATGGATAAAATATGGATTGAAAAAAGGTTTTTATGAATATTACTATGAATATGAAGTAGCAGATGAATAGAATGTGGATAAATAAGGATACGTATGGGTACACTCTATGAATACATTTAATGATCCGTACCAATGCTGTACATTTAAGCAAAACACTTTGTGTGGATCACATAGCTACGTCAAGATGAAAGTCTTTAAATGAAATAAAAATAGCAGTCACTGAGAGTGTTGATGATCTGTTGCTGTCAAAATCTTGCTTGTCTGACTGTCCAAGTATTAATTCTCCTTTTTAACTCTCCAATAAAAGAAATTTTTCCAGTGTACCTCACAACATACATACATACATAAATAAATACATACATACATACATACATACATACATACATACATACATACATACATGCATACATACATACAGACTTAGCCTATTAAGCCAGTACGGCACCAAAGGGATTAACTCGAATTAAGTTGATTGACCAACAACA
Source organism: Morbakka virulenta (assembly GCA_003991215.1). Lineage (NCBI taxonomy): Eukaryota > Metazoa > Cnidaria > Cubozoa > Carybdeida > Carukiidae > Morbakka > Morbakka virulenta. Next base: position 13,657 of record RDPX01000602.1, on the reverse strand, counting down.
GTCTTTCTCTTCGTGCAGTTCCTCAGAAAGGTTTTCACTGATAAGCCCTGTTCTTCTTGGGCCTTACTTATCACTTGCTCATACACAGGTTTATGATGGTACCCGACTTTCGTGTATTTCTCATCCGCAAATATGAGTCTCTTTGTGAGGCATTCGTTCAATGCTCGTGCCATGTGCGCAATCCATCTGGCATTCTGTTTCTCGATGTAGTGTTGAAGTGTCTCTGCATGACATGGTGAGAATATTTTCATTTGTGTGTTTCCACGCCAAGTTGATCCCTGTCTGCTCTTCATCTTCAAACCCTTCTTTCAATGCCTCATTAGCCTTCTTGATCTCATTACGAGAAAACTTCTTTGACATTCCTCCTCGAACCAGACGTCGCAGAAACTGCATATGCACTCTTTCTAGACGTTCATACTGTGTTTTTGTTAGGGTCCATGTTTCACAATAGTAGCAAAGCCTGCTTTTGATATACGTGTTGTAAAACTCCATCCTGATGTGCAGTTTAAGATGACAATTGCACAAAACTTTCTTTCACACCTACTGCCCATTTACTCATACCAGCCTTAACACTTCAAACATTCATCATAGATCTGCATATCTTTTAAAACGTACTTACGTATTCTGGTCTAATTCTTTCCTAACTTTTTTTGACTAGGCACATTCTCAAGTTGTAGTACCCCAAAATTCTTCTTGTTTCTGTAAGTTCCATTTCCTATCAAAAGCTTTTGTCTTCTTCATCTCAATAATAGTAACAACACAAGATCTAAGCCAGACACCATTTTAACATCATTTGAGAATGTGTGAGCATATCAAACCGTGAAATCAAAGAGGAAATTATTGATGAATAGCTTGTTTACCTCTAGGAAATACCTCGCTTTTCGTTTTCTGAGTAACATTTCCTGTCCGAAAGTCACATAAAGCACGATGTAATTCTAATTTGGCCTTCTCCCTTCTCCACCACACAATTCATTGTCATTCGGTGTCTTGCAATCTCATTTCAATGATTTCTGGGGCATTTTCTACATCTTTACTTTTACCATGCACTCCAGTTTCTTTGTTTCTTTGACGAATGCCGCATTAAATGATTATCGCGCAACAATGAGTGACTATCGTGATGCAATGAGTGACTATCGTGACGCAAAGACTATCGTGACGCAATAAATGACCATAGTGACGCAAAAATGACTATGGTGACGCAATAAATGACTATAGTGAGGCAAAAAAAATGACTATCGTGACACTATAAATGTGCAAATAGCGAAGTGTTCTCTCATACACCACCTTCCTGTTAATGAAACGACAACTCCTTTTCCATCAGGTATCAATAGATCTTCCCAGGAAACACTCACCTAGTTAAAGCATCTTCCACACCGGTGATAATGAAACTACAAGATAACACTTCTCTTCCATCGTTCTTTTTTATTGTCCCTTATTACCATTCTTTCCATAGTTATCCAAAGTAGCACATTACCATGTTCTATACACTATCTGCAATCCTTAAATTATTATTATTATTATTATTATTATCATCATTATCATCATCATTACCCGACATTAAACAATGACATGAAAGGGTGCTCTGTACAAGAGAAGTATTAATTTGTTTAACTTAAGCCTGTTTCAATTTTAGGTTAATGATTTTGAGACAATGGGGAGAGTTGAGTAAGGCACGTTTCATTTTGACTTTTTTGGTGTTGTCGTTTCTAGGCTTTGTTGAGTTGACTTTGTAAGTTTTGCCTCTTGTGCTTAAAGAATTTGTTGCCAAAGCGGCAACCAAGACACTCTTCGTTTTTCTCTATTCTTCTAGGCAAAGCCAAAGAGTCTTTGGAGTACATATCATTAGTTTTAATTGGAGCTGGCTATGCATTTGCATCGCTTATTACTATTATTATTATTATTATTATTATTATTATTATTATTATTATTATTATTATTATTATGTACGGTTTTCTTATAAATGCTGTTGATTTACAATTACTTACCGGGTCACACCCAGTGACCTGAGGCAAGCAAAAGTTTCTATGAGCAACTTAATTGTCTAATAAATGTGGAGTATAAAAGAAAGTATAATACAAAAAGGATTAAAAATTGTATCAAACAGTATAAAAGTTCTTGTAAAAAATTGTTTCTTTATGTGGACAAAGATTTTCTTAGTATATTTGCGGTGCTGGTAAGGACAATCTTTTGTATCTCCTGTAGGTTATGGTTGCCCAGAATTTTCGCAAGATGTTTATCTGTTTCCTTTTAAATCATTCCTAAAGCTCCTATTATTACTGGAACCGTAGTTATTTTAAGATTCCACATTTTAGCAATCTCGATCTCAAGATCCTTATACTTGCTCAACTTATTAAACTGTTTGACGGAGATATTTCTATCATTCGGGATGCTCATATCGATCAATGTACATGTTTTCGCTAGCTGGTCTTTAATAATGATATCTTATATATTATTATTATTATATTATTATCGAGTGGTTACACACCATCTAGTGATGGAGGGGTGAAAAACCCACATTCAGCGCCCAACAACAAGCCAGGAAAGTTGAATGCAGGCACATGTACTGTAGCCACAAGAGTGAGATAAAATAACCAAATAAAAATGGAAACATCACTTCAACCTTGCAAGTGGCGCCTCACAACAAGTGAGGAAAGGCACATTGCTCAAGCGGTTGTTGTTGTATGACAACAACTCATGACTACAGCACTCTCCACTCCTAGCCTGATAGCTGACAATACATGGAGAGATGTCTTAGTACTAGCACTAAGTCTGGTATTGCAGCATTGAATACAGACTGGATATTTGTTATTGCCCTGTTTGGTGACAAAAACAACAACGCACAGGCAAAAAGAGCCATGTTGTTATGTATGCCAAAGGGCATACATAACAACAACTACTACAACAAATATTATTATTATTATTATCATTATTATTATTAATATTATTACCAGTAGTAGTAGTAGTAGTAGTAGTAGTAGTAGTAGTAGTAGTGGTGGTAGCAGTATGGTAATCATTCTTATTATGTTATTATTATTATGATGATGTTCCTATTACATTTATATTCGACGAATCAATAACTGGATTTCACTAAGGCTACTTCTCTTCGTATAAATATAAGTTCATTGAATTAGCTCGTCTTGTAAGTATGAGAATACGGTGCGAAATGTTGGTGAAATGTTTGATTAAAATAGATGACGCTTTAAATTATTATTATTTTACTGTCAATAGCTAATTTAATACACACATTTTGCTACTGAATTTTGCTGGGTACCAAACAAACAACGCAAAAATACAAAAATTAGTCTTTTTTTCCTCGCTTTCTATGAAGGAAGAACCCATCTTTATCCAGTTGCGAAGAAAGTTATTTGATTTTCGTTTAAAGGACTCCAATCACAATCGGAATTATAACTATGAAGACCGGTTAGAGTTTTAAGTTCCGGATAGTATATACTGACACATCTCAGCCCCTTCCCGCGGCTTGGAGACGTAGCACTTCCCTCAGAATGTACATGCTTCCTAGAAGTGCTGCTATCTGTTTGATAGCAGCACTTAGGGATTTCAGTTAGCTCATGATAACGTACAATCTTCTTTGGGAATATGTCACAAACATCCGGTTACAATAGGCACAACCTCAACAGAAACGCTGTGAATTCTTTCGATTTAAAAGGCAAGATATTGATGTTTTTCAATCTTCCAAGTCTCTGTAGTAACAAGGTCTTTTCGGGGTTTGATTATTATTATTATTGCTTCAAATAGCTAATTAAATACATACAATTAGCTAATTAAAATTTAACTACTGAATTTTTCTACTTAACAAAAACCACAAAACTTCATAAATTAGTCATTTTCCTGGCTTTGTATAAGCCCAGAAATGACCGTACGAACAATACATTCACTGTCCATTAACAGCGCCCTTTGCATTCGACTTGCAATTTTGCCATTAAGGTTCAAGGTTTTCAAACACCTCTTTAAGAACACTCCTTAACCATTTCATTATACTCACTAGTGCACCGTTTATTATGGGGACCACACTAATATTGTAGTTAGGACGCCTCTCTCTTTTTCGAACACCATTTCTCTATTTTTGTTCAGTTTTTCTTTCTCTTCACATCAATATTCCATTGCTGTGAGCACGTCATATCGCATATCAATATCATTCTCTTTTATTTCAAGAATCAAATCCGGTCGTCTCGAGGGCGTCGTCTTGCGCAGATGAACTTAAAGTCTTCCACCAACTTTGCCCTGTCATTTTGAAAGGCAGTTCCTCTATCCCATCTCTGTTCATACCAAACAACCTCTTGTGCAATTAATTAATTGTACTATTAATTAATTGTATTAATTGTAGTCCAATTAATTGTACTCTTTTGCCCATGCCAATGTCAAAATTATCAACGCTCGGTTATGTCTGAATAAGCATTCACTATTGGCTATATTCCATGCAACTACTAGGTGTTCCACTGTTTAACTATACTGATAACATACCCTACACCTCCCGTCCTCTACTGGTCCTAAAATTTGTTTACAATGTCCAATCCCAACCATCTGCTTCAATATCGTCATCATAGCCGCTTTTCTCCTCGGTTTGAGGTTCTGGGATAACCACAAAAGACATTCCAGTTCTTGGTTTTATTAGACTATGCTTTGCTGTTCTTTTACTTCATAGCTCTCGATTCTTCTAGCTTTAACACCCTTCGTCAACTTGCTTTTCAACTTCTTCAAAGCTGTTTCCATCCTCCATGAGCTATTTTCCTTTTAATCGATATTTTGCCTTCCTGAAAGTGGATTCTTACTCCAATATTCCCTATTGCCTTTATTGCCTCGCTCACAATCGCATCCTCCTGCTGCAATATTTATCTCATACATACAGCTTTAATCCACTCGTTTGTAAAGCAAACCAAATAGTAAGCAACTATAGTTTCTTGGTACACACTTTCCAGGGGTTTATCCCACGTCCACTGTCCTGTCTCTTTAGGTACGATCTTTCCTCACTTGCGTACTTGCCAAGTATATGATTTGCTCTCATTTATCTCTTTAATATTTGCTGTAGCTCCTTCAACTTTCCATTATTGAACTTGCACACATTCATTGCGTACGCTGCTAGTGGAATTTCTTTTGCATTAATTGCACACACCAGATTGACATCATTCAATTTGGTATTGATTAGGATGTCGGACTTTCTTTGTGCCTTCACCTATAACAAGCTATCATCATCATCATCATCATCATCATCATCATCATCATCACTATTTATTTGTATAGTACTCTCTAGACTTTCTCTGACCTTTTTGGTCGGATTTGTTCCCCTGAACATGAACAAATCCTATGACTTTAGAAATTCAAGGCAACACTTTTGCCGTTCCTTATGGTAATTACATAGGTTAAGGAAATGCAGAGCTAAAAGTAATTTCTATTGTAATCAGAACGCTATGAGCCATCTCTAAAAGCCATCACAAATGGCTTAAGGAAATTTACAACAAACGTTCTTTCCAAATTATACAAAAACTGTGTCTATTACATGTCGTCTGAACTGTGTGAATACTCGTATTTCCTGAGATGTTAATGGCGTTATCTTTCATTCGATTTCTGATGGTACCGAATGCTCCTATCATAACATTTGTTTATTTTCATTGTATTATTCCTTGTAAATTTTTTTCTAAAGCTGAATTATTTTCCTTAATTAATGATTTGAGGCAGTTTCAGTAACAGTGCTCTATCCTTTTCATTGATACCTTGCAGATTTGCATACTTGTTAAGTATGTATCTTAATAGTTTACTTGTTTCATCTGTTTCTGTCTCGTGATTTTCGGCTTCTTCTAACAGATATTTCTCCTTCGGTCTATTTACCCTGTCCTAATATTTCCTTATTAATATTATTATTTTTATTATTATTATTATCATTATTATTATTATTATTATTATTATTATTATTATTATTATTATTATGTTCAATGTTTCACTTCTCGACTTAAGTTCTTGATGTCGGTAAATTAACTTGATAGCAGGCAGCAACAAGCCACCAGAGGTTTCAAGTTTACTTTTGCAGTCTCTTACGACGACAGTACCTTTCTTAGGATACGTACTGATCCTAACAATGCTGTTTTATTATTATTATTATTATTATTATTATTATTATTATTATTTTCTTGTTATCACAGGTAAAAGTTCCTGGTAAGTTCGTCCCGAAAGCAAGCTAGAACAACTATTATCATTATTATTATTATTATTATTATTATTATTATTATTCGAGATCAGGCTTGCGAGGTGTGCAGACGTACACTGCCAAGCTCCTAAATGTTTCATGGAAAAACCATAGCACAGCGGTAAGAAAAAAGAGTATTTTGTTATTATTCTTAAATCTTCATGATATAAGTATACTTTGGTCATTATGAAAGCAAGTATATTAGTTATTTGTGCGTTATTGCTGGGTGTTTGTGATTATTGCAAAAAGGAATTTTCATCGGTGGGAAGACATCAATGGCGTTGCAAATCTCGTGCGGAAGTAGATCACCATGGAAACGGAATCAAAACTTTACCATCTGTTGTTAATAATCATGATCCGTGCAACACGAACAAATTAACTTGTGTTTGTGGAAGAGAATGTAAAGGCCTCAGAGGTCTCAAAGCACATCAGCGTTTGTGTAGAACGTTAATGACGTTGGATGATGAAGTAGTAAATGAACTGAATTCCCACGTGAACAATAACATTAACGAAATAACTGATGCGGAAGTTTCTCACGCATTGAAAGAAACACCTTCGTTGAAGCCCGGAATCAAACTTCCTGTCAATGAACAAGATTGGGAATTAGCCAACAGTTACTTCAAGGCTAATCTATCATGCGAGGAAGTTGTCAATCAAGATCTTAATATTAGCGTTGACAATTTCAACAAAACAGTTTATAACTACTTTGTAGAGACTCATGGGACCGTCAATGACAGTAATGGAATTAATAGCGAACTTTCTAATCGATACAATAATTACTCAAAACAACAGCTGAAAACGGAACTTAAAAAGTTAAAAAAATCAGATAAGGCGTTTCCGGTAGTGATACGGTTTGTTGCTAAGCTACTTAGATTAAAATTGCAGCCTTCAGCTTCAGAAATGTTAAACAAAGATCATGACACAGAGATTTCTAAGAACTTTTGGGGTTATTGTAAGAAGTTCATTGAAATTCCATCTCGGATACTTCCCGAATTTGACAAAGAAAAATGTAATGTATTCTTTAGGAAAGCGTTTAAAGCGGTTAATCCTAGAAAGACCTTTCAAATTCCAGACTGGATACCCTCTTTTGATAACCCTACGCATGAATTTGATTTGTCTCCACCATCATATAACAAAATCTGCAGAATCATTAAACGAATGAAGTCCTCTGGATGTCCATGTCCTTTAGATCAAATCCCAGTAATAAGTCTGAAAAGGTGCCCCCACCTTCGAAGCTACATTACAGTTATTTGTTCCGAAGTTTTTAAGCGTAAGTCTATACCATCATTATGGCAACAAGCCGCTACAATCCTTATATACAAAAAGGGGGAAAAGTCAGACCCAGGTAATTTCAGACCTATCACTTTAGAACCTGTTATGTTGAAAATATTTACTTCTTTACTACGAGATCGTGTATTTGAGTTTTTAGTCAAAAACAACTACATTGAGGCAAGTATCCAAAAAGGATTTACGCCTGGATTAACTGGTACGTACGAGCATATTGCTAGTATGACTCACGCAATTAACGATGCACGCCGTAAACAACGCTCTATTACAATTACATTAATTGATCTGAAAAACGCTTTTGGGGAAGTCAACCACAATCTAATAGAAACTGTGCTGAAACATCATCATATTCCAGACGATATTGTTACTATTATTAGAATTCTGTATAGTGACTTCCACACAGCCATACTGACCAACTTGTTCATTAGTGATTTCATTAAACTAGAAAAGGGTGTACTACAAGGTGACTGCTTCAGCCCATTGATATTTAATATGCTAATTAACACCTTCGTACAGTATATAAAAAAAGATCACTTCAAACAAATCGGTTACAAATTTCTAAAACATTTGATACCAAGACACTGGCTACAATTCGCCGACGATGCTGTAGCGATGTCAGGCCAAGAGAGTGAAAACCAAATTCTCCTCAACGCATTCAGCAGATGGTGTCGTTGGAGTGACATGATCATCAAAGTCGAAAAGTGTCACACGTTTGGAATGAAAAAATGTGGAACAGTATGTAAACAAATAAAACCAAAGCTTTATCTTAATAACAGTGTTATTCATCCTATCGACTCGGGTGAACCATTCCTATATTTGGGTCGTTACTTCGATTTCGGCATGACAAACACGGAACACAAAAATATACTGATGTCAAAAACTGCAAACATTCTCAGGACTATAAATGGTCTCCCACTCCACCCCAGAAATAAAGTAATATTGTACCAAAGATATCTACTTTCAAAAATTAGCTGGCACTTGACTGTTGCTGATATAGAAACAAGTTGGGTTAAGGAAAACCTCGATAACGTTGTTTCAAAGTTTATACGGATTTGGTTGGAAATACCTATTTCTGGATCAACACGCCTTCTTCGCCGTACCAAACGTAAGTTTGGTCTCGGTTTAACACTCATATCTGATCGTTTTATTCAGTGTCGAGTATCATTTAGAAACAAACTCAAGTCTTCTAAGAGCAGGGACATTGTTGAAATATACAATGCGACCACCGGTCAAAACATCACGTATGATCAGTACAAAACAACTAGAGAGGCAATAAAGGATATTAGAAATTCTAACGAGAAAAAAATCGATACACTGACTTCGCAAGGGTTAATAATCAAATCAATCACAGCCTATGCAGACAACGCATTTACCAGTCACTGGCACAAAGCGCTTTCTACGTTACCCAATAATATCTACTCATTCACAATCCGGTATTTAAACAACACCCTCGCCAACGCTTCAAATATGCTAAAATGGGGACAAAGAGAATCATCTGCCTGTTCCTTATGTAATGCTACAGAAACTCTCGGGCATGTTATTGGAGGATGTAATACAGCGTTGAACGAAAAACGTTATAATTGGAGGCATGACTCGGTTTTAAAAAATATTGCAAACTTCATATCTTCGAATAAGAAAAATGCAAAAGTTTACTGTGATATTGATGATTACAATTCTCCATCGATTATTACCGGAGATACATATCGCCCTGATCTGTTAGTAATTGATAAAGGAAAGATTTATATTCTAGAACTTACAATCGGCTTTGAAACAAATATTGAAGTGAATTCGAAACGTAAATCAGAAAAATATGAATTTCTGCTAAGATTTCTAGGCAACAATTATCAAAAAGTTATATTTGTCAATTTAAGCATTGGCGCGATAGGAGCAATCGGAAAGAGTACACATTCGGTAGCGAAGATGTTAGCGGAAATAAGTTACGATAAAAGCCAAATCTCATATATCATAAAGAAGATAATATGTGTGGTGATTCGAACCACATATTACATATTCTGTCAACGTAGTAAGGCATGGGATCAGCCTCCCCTCCTTTATTGGTGACTACGTTACTCTGTGGATCCTTGATACCATGCTTTGATAGTGAGTGGTATTTCTTAGGGTAATGATGTAATGTATACACGGCATACAATTGTATTAAGTGATAACATGGAAAAATATACGCTTGCAGTTTAAAAAAAATTATTATTAAACTTAAGTACATCCCTCCCCTGCAACAAATACCACCCTCCGTTTGGAACCACTGGATTAAGAAAGAGAGAGAGCGCCCCTCTCAGTATGTTGACCAGTCTCAACAGGGTAGGTTCTTGCAGAGTGTCAAATCCCTTCGGATGTATTATTACTGTTGAAAATAATAACAACAACAATAATAATAATAATACGTTTCTACCGTGCAGAATCGTGTGCTGCCCGTAGGCAAGGCCCAGCACCGTGCCTTGCCCGTCTCAAAAGCAAATAAGAAACTCTATAGAAATAATAGTAGTAATATAATAATAATAATAATAATAATAATAATAGAATAAAAACATAATAATTATAATTATATAATAATAATAAGTATAATAATAATAATAAGTATTATTATTATTATCAACAAAGAGAACACTATCTAGTGGGTAAAAAACACATTCAGCAACCAGGAATAGGCCAAGATAAATAAAAACAGGCATATGTATTGTTGCCACAAGAATGAGACAATGTAGGTAACCAAAACATCGTGCCACATCTTAAACCCAGGTGCCATTACATATTAGGAAGAGGCTGTCCTGTGGGGTTCCAAGTGTCATGACCTTAAACAAGCCAGTTTAAAGGATTAGCTCTAAAGGCCTAGGTGTGTACACTTCTTCTTCTTCTTTATCTTTCGGCTGCTCCCTGTTAGGGGTCGCCACAGCGGATCATACGTCTCCATTTGCTTCGATCGGCAGCATTTCCTTCTCACTCCCATCCCCCTCATGCCCTCCTTTATTACATCCAATTAGCGTCTCCTTGGTCTTTCTTTCTTCCTCCTCCCTGGCAGATTCATGTCTGACATTCTCCCCCCGATATAGGTCTCTTCCCTTCTGATCACATCCCCACACCATCTCAATCTTACCTCCCTTTGCTTCTCGCTCAATCTCCTAACATGTGCTGTACCTCTGATGTATTCATTTCTTATTTTATCCAGGCGTGTGACTCCGAGTGCCCACGGCTAGTTGTGTACGATGAACACTGATAAATGTAAAAAAGTCGGTAAAAAATCCCTATGCTGTACTGATCCCAAACAAAAATTTCAGTTAATTAAAGTAACGAATGGTAAATAACTACAAATACCAGTCAAACAACATATAGTATTAAAAGAAAAATGAAAAATAAAAAATGAAAAATAAAAAAATAAAAAATAGTATAACAAAAATGGTCTGGTCTAAGCTAATAGAAATGAAACCATTAAAAGCCAGACAAAAGAATTTCGGATTGATGCCAGATCTTCACTCCTGCAAGATATAGACACTCTGATTTGAATATCAGTTGCAGGCCTGTGGCTTGATATCCATATTGAAATTACACATTTCTATATTATAAAAGTGTGGGGGTTGTCCTATTATTAGGATGAAGAGCAGACTTGAAATATTCTCTACAGTCGCCCGAGTGCGGGAATCTGAACAAACAATACTCTTTCGCCAAAACCCTCTTTTCGCTTCAGCAGAACTGATTGTGATTAAGATTCCTTTAATGACAGAATGACCCTCAATCACTTTTTTAACTCCTGGGGTTTGAAATATATTACCTCTGTGACTGAATAATTCCTTGCATTGAAACACAGAAATTTTAAATAGGTTTTTTATCATTGATTAACATTAAAACAACGGTGGGCCATTTATGAGATCATGTTTCAGGTTTAGGTGTTTCAAAGTTTTTCATAGCCTCATCACTACCCTTACTTATCATTTGTTGACACCCATTGTTTATCATAACATTCAAGTAAAAATTAGTACAAACATGATCTCTGTCACCACGTACGTCCGCACTATCGACGTGACGTATGAAAGACTTGTACCAAATCACTTCAGTAGTCTGACGGTACAAATATCTCTCGAAACGTAGGTCACTAAAAGCTTACGACTCATGACATGGTAAAGCTCCTATATCTATGATATTGTTTACTATTGCTCTTATGAACTAGTTCTTGTCAAAAGTCGCAGTTCTGTTGCACACATGCGAAGACGTATTTCTTTGAAAACAAGATCTCTGTGTATTGTATTCGTGAAATCGTACATTCTATTACTCATTGTAGCTGCTTTCATCTTCCCCAGCGTATCGATCATCACCTGAACATTATTGTTAGCCTGGGTATGTGAATATGTATCTCTTGCATTTTCTCTCCAAACATAAACAGCTGGACTGGTGGACAGGTGGACAGGTGGACTTTCAAACGCCCCTCATCTTCGAAAAAATACCGCTCTGACAGCTTGGGGGTCAAACATTTGAAGGTTTTTTCACTTCCTTTCAGAGTTTAATCTTCTGATGGGTTCTTCAATGCAAAAAAAAGCATGGTGATTGTTACACAAACCTTTATGATGCGCTAACAAGTGGTTATGCAGCGAATGATAACATTCCGCTTATCTCTTTGTAAAGAGGTATTGAGATCAGTTGTAATGGACTTTATCTCGTCATGAAGCTAAAATAAAGCTGAAAAACCCAGAAAATAATTTATGAAGCAAGCACAATCACTGATAGGAAAAAAAGTTGTTGGCAGTGTCTGTTACATAATTCACGGGAAATTCAACTCGATAATTAACCCAGTGCCCTCCAGATAACCGACAAGTAAGCGACTTTTAATCCCAAGCATTTCTGATACACCGTCATTTGCAAATGCAATTGGATGCTTTCCTTTAAAAATTTGGGTGAAGTCAAGCTTTGAAAGGGCGTCCTAAACACATTTTCGTATTAAAGCTACATCTTGATTATCTAACCTGAAAATCCCTATGACTATGTTCTCCGGAATCCCATAGACAGTAACTCGAAGGAAAATGATGAGGCATTTTCCTTTATAGTTTAAGGACAGAGTCACAAATGGTTCTTTTCGTGCCATCTCCAACATATTGTTCTTACATGTAAAATGTAGTAAGGTTGATACTTTTAACCGAATTGAGTAAAATAAGCTCTTCGTAGTCAGAAAATTCTCGGTTTTGAAAATGATAAAAAAAACTGCTGTTCTCGTGCAACTTCCTGTTGTCTTAGGCATCTTGTTTGTTCGTTTAAAAATGCTGACTGAATTCGTTTCTAGCTTCGAAACGACAATATTTCGGATGTTCTTTCATGGTTTTGGAACTTGGCATATTTCACAATCTTTTCTCTCAAAATCATCTCAGATTGTACCCTTAATAATCGTGTAAAAACCTTTAAAAGAATAGGAAAAGAAATCTAAATTTAACTTACAGAATCAGGACCAATTGCTTATCAGAAAATTGCTCAGCAGGAAGATCTAGTCTCAATCCAAGAATCGTTATCCTGTTTTGAATGAAAAGGAAAAACAACAACAAAAATGAAATTATAAAGATTATGTTGTAGTTAAAAAAACCAAACAGTCAAGTTAAAATGTAAAGCAAAAAAATGGGCTAACCCACATTGCAATAGTGATTATTATTGCATAATAAATCATTGCTAAAACAATCCCCACTCTTAGGCTGATAACTGTCAACACACAGAAAGATATGTTAGTAAGTACTACTGTAAGCTTGATATTATTATTATTATCATTATCATTATTATTATTATTATCATTATTATTATTATTATTATTATTATTATTATTATTATTAATTGATGCTAGCAAGGTTTGGTATGATCATGTCCCGCCTTCTTCTTACATGTCTAGTACAGGAGTTGAACTTATATAGAATACACCCATTCTTACTACAACGAAAGTAAAACATTATATACCTGATATCGTAGTCAAAACAAATAGTAAATGGATTCTTATTGATATAGCTGTTGCAAAAGATCATCGAGTGAGAGAAAAACATGCCGAAAAAATTCAAAAATACATTGACCTGGCTGGTGTCATTCGTGTAGAGTAGAAAGTTGAGGCTTCAATAGTCCCGATAATTGTCGGGGCTCTTGGAACCATTCCATTCAAACTTGAAAAGTATTTGAAAGAATTAGACCTTCCTGATA
>RDPX01000601.1:195900-213400 GCA_003991215.1 Morbakka virulenta | reverse complement strand
TTATATTTATATTTATATTTATATTTATATTTATATTTATATTTATATTTATATTTATATTTATATTTATATTTATATTTATATTTATATTTATATTTATATTTATATTTATATTTATATTTATATTTATATTTATATTTATATTTATATTTATATTTATATTTATATTTATATTTATATTTATATTTATATTTATATTTATATTTATATTTATATTTATATTTATATTTATATTTATATTTATATTTATATTTATATTTATATTTATATTTATATTTATATTTATATTTATATTTATATTTATATTTATATTTATATTTATATTTATATTTATATTTATATTTATATTTATATTTATATTTATATTTATATTTATATTTATATTTATATTTATATTTATATTTATATTTATATTTATATTTATATTTATATTTATATTTATATTTATATTTATATTTATATTTATATTTATATTTATATTTATATTTATATTTATATTTATATTTATATTTATATTTATATTTATATTTATATTTATATTTATATTTATATTTATATTTATATTTATATTTATATTTATATTTATATTTATATTTATATTTATATTTATATTTATATTTATATTTATATTTATATTTATATTTATATTTATATTTATATTTATATTTATATTTATATTTATATTTATATTTATATTTATATTTATATTTATATTTATATTTATATTTATATTTATATTTATATTTATATTTATATTTATATTTATATTTATATTTATATTTATATTTATATTTATATTTATATTCATATTTATATTTATATTTATATTTATATTTATATTCATATTCATATTCATATTTATATTTATATTTATATTTATATTTATATTTATATTTATATTTATATTTATATTTATATTTATATTTATATTTATATTTATATTTATATTTATATTTATATTTATATTTATATTTATATCTGTATTTGTAAAATTTCATAAGTCAAGATGAATATTATATGTTTGTCCTTTCTTGCAATGGTTAAAATAGGAATTTGATACTGACCATTCAATTCTGTTTCGCCCCTAACCATAACTGAATATTCGGAATGTTTTATTTCTATATTTGACTTCTCATCTTTCATGGCTCTTTTTGTAAATTGGATATGTAGAAATGCTCCTGTTTTCTTAAAAAAACGGAAACCTTTAATGGATGTTCATTCTTTGGTTTAAATAGAACATTAATTAATAGTTATTTTTTTATCTAAAGCAATTGTGTTAAACCGTTCTCTGCATAGTTTGTCTGCCAAAAGAGTCAGCTGTAAGGAATTTAAATAGTATACAAGAATATTGTTTATATCATTGCTGGCAGGAGGTACATTGCACCCAAAATTATTGTTCTTAACTACATAAAACACAGTGTTAGCATGACAATGGAATGTGCACACCATAAGAGGCTTCCTCTTTTTTGCATCCTCGCACTATCTTTTGCGGTGGTAAGTATTTTTATTTCAATTAATTTGTAATTATCAGTTTCTAATGTTTTTGAAAGATATTAGGTCACCGTTATTCAGCTTGATGATTTGTCTTACTTTCAAAAGACATGATATAAAAATGGTAAAAAATGTGTCATTGTTAAAAATGATAATTTCCTTTCTTAGTTCAATGTAAAGAAAAAAAGGAAATTGTGGCTGAGATGTGTTTTTATATAATAGATATCAAGAATACTTTCACAGTAAAAACTATCATATTAAAAGAAAGAGTTATGTTGTAATGTAGTAGGTACAGAAACGGATGTTAACTGAAGTGTGCAGAATACCTTAAAAGAGTGAAATAGAAGAGTGAACGAAACCAGTTAAAAAGCAAAGAATACTTGATGAGATATGTAGAAGGAGTTCATTAAATGAAATACATTGAACAGGATTAACTAAATGGGACAAGAAAGAGCTACAAAACACTATTAGCAAAACTAGAAGATAATAAACACTGATGAGGCATTGCATCGTCGTAGTGATCTTGTGGCCAGGAAAAAGATTGGAAGGGGGTTTGATTAGCTGTAAAAAGTGTGTTTATATAAGAGAGTTTTGCTCTCAGTGGTATATTAAAAAGAATGGCAAGGGCATGTAAAGTAAAGTGGAAGTACCAGGAATGGTGAACACGGAGAAAACAACTTTTTATAATTTTTAATGTGAAATGCAAATACCTTAATACCTTGCAACATTATTATTTATGCATATGCTCCAAATATTAAACAACCAGTCAGCTTACTTGACGTACACTAAAGCGAGCCAATCTTAATTTTCTTTTATAGAAAAGTTGACGATGTTCATTGTTTAGATAACTCTTGCTCTAGTATTTTTCTTAAAAATGATTCCTTTTTAACATACCTTACAAGCCTCATTTGTATAGAGCTGTATATGCTCAATATTATGCAAAATCAATCTCCAAAACAATTCAACTATCTCCGCATTGTAAGGTTGAAAATTACTGTAATTAAAATTGCATTTTTTTATATCGTGTCTCTGATAACATGTTATTATTATTTTGCAGGCAATAAAAAAGTATGCGATTTTTTTGTCTATCTAAATACCCCTCTTTCCTTTGTTTGCCTTCTTTGTCAATTGAAGCACACATTTCTATTGATGATGGTAATTACAATAAAGTCAGATTTCAATTTGGTGAATTGCATTTCAATTGATAGACATCATTTTTGGGGGGAAAGCGGGTAAGGCCACACCATCGAGTGGAGCATCTTCTTCTACTTCACTTTCTCGAAAAATCTTGAAAAATAATGCACTGTTTAGGCAAAATATCTGGTAATATTTTTCTTGCTCGTGAGAATGAGATTGTCTCTAGAGACAAAAATCTGCATCGAGGCTCATTCTGAGTACAATTTGCAGCCCCAAACGATGTCCTCATACCTCTGCCAAGGAAAGATAATGCATTTGCTTCATTACTTAACCATTTGCTCGTGTAGCCTAGATAGATGAAGGCCACTACAACTAAAACAATGGAGCTTCAGTTATAAAATAGGAACACCAGTGCATCTGTTTGAAAGGTCTTTTTTTTTAACAATGCTGGAAAGAACATGGAGTGAAATTTTGGAGTAACAAGAAAAACGGTCTTGTGATGTCGTACAAAATTTCAGAAAGCTTTGGGACTGTTTTATTTTGACCAAATAATAGAGTGAAGGTAAAAATACATTGTTCCAACACTTCGCCGGTTACTCCTTCATAGTACATGGTTCGCATTTCTCTTCCATTCTTTTATAATCTTTGTTAACAAATTCAAATATATTTTGATAAAAACTCAATGCATTTTGTGCGACACTAGCTACAGTTTTTGCCAATCAAAATTTGATGGAGTTTTCAGGGCTTTTAGAAATGAGTGAGAATGATGTTCCAAAGATGATTGAGGTAGTAATTCTAACTTACTAAAAACACCTACCTTTACTTATTATCAACATAACATTTTTAAATACTGACAATGCGCTGCAAGTTTCAACAACCATTTCCGTAACGTTTTTCTTATGTGAGGCATATATTTCCGTTACATACCTGTCAAAATGAAATGAATGGTCTTGCTATGCTGCACAGAGAAATATAGGTGAAATCACAGGACACTGTTAAACAGTATGAATTGGCCACTCTAAACTATTTAAAACTTTTAGCCATTCTGACCTCAGATCCATGGTAAATTAATAAATTGCGGGTTCTGTGTTTAGCACAATTTACTGGTTTAATATCTTGACTGTATTTTGTTGGCATTGCTAGTTGGTATTTTTGCTTTTCGCAGCACATTGCACAGTTAATGATATTCGCTGTGGAAATCTCCTTTTTTTATGAATTGACTCAGACACTATTTTGTTCAGTAGTATACTAATTGGGACACAATTAAAGTTACCTCCACCTGGTGTGTAGTGGTAATTCAGCTTTAAAAGCTGAAGCTAAAAGCGTTTGGGTGACCCTTAGGCAAGGTACAGTATCCACTTAGCCACCCGATCAAGGTTACGTGAAGTCATGGCTGACAGGTGACGGATGAATAGTTGGAGAGCCTAAAGACATTTTTAGGAACTGGCCAGCTCTTCAAATGTGCCTGGGAGACGATACAAAATTATGGTACAATGGCTGAGACAAACAGCTCAGTACAAGCACTGCACCTATAGAAAGTAATTGCAACCTACTATAGGTACTAAATGGAAAGCAAACCATGACAATGATCCTCAGAAAGTAAAAACGCAACGTGAGAGGGATTGCTAATATCTCTGAAAATTCCTCACTCGGTAGGGGAAGTCATACACGACAGGTAACACCAGACAGTCATCAAGCTACTGTCACCAACACACAGCTAAGGATAGGAATATGGAATGTCAAAACTATGCTGCTTAAAGAAAACCTAGAATACATAAAACAGGAAACGAGAAGGATAATGATAAACATATTAGGACGATGGGAGATCAGATGGAGAGGCTGAGGTCGAATAACATCTGATGAGTTCACAAGACTATATTCTGGAGGTAATGATCATTAAAAAGGAGAGGGCCTGATTCAAGGGTCTGAACGTTCTCTTGCTCTAAAGCAATTCCGGAGTGTAAACAAGAGAGTCATCATTGGTAAGTTAAGTGGTTAACCATTTCATATGAAAATAGTTCAAGCCTATGCTCCAAGAGCAGATGAAGATACAATTGAGGTTGACGAATTTTATGAAAGCATTGAAAAAGCGATGAAACTACATAAATCTTAAAATATCAAGGTAGTAATGGGTGATTTTAATGCAAAAGTTGGGCAGGATAGAATAGATAAGATAGTTGGATGGTTTGGAATTGGGGGAATCAACGAAAGGGGGAAAGACCGGTAGAATGGTGCAAAGAACACAACCTAGTAGTGACGAATACATGATTTAAAAACCACCGACATAGACATTGGGCATGGAAGAGTCTGGGCGAAAGAGTCACAAATCAAATCGATTTTATTCTCAAGCATCAAAGATTCTGCAATCCTGTGACATCATGTAAGTCAGTGCCAGGTACAGACTGCGGAAGTGCCTCATACCTGCCATTGGAAAAAATGAGATTGAAATTTTAAAAAATGAAAAAATATACAAAACCATTAAAGTATCATATTAACTTAATGCAATAGGTCAAGCAATGAAGCGGAAGTACGCCGTATATGTGGAAGACAAGTGTTGAGTGGGTAGTTCAGAATAGGATTGAGATACACGGAGTTCCAGATATTTCATTTTCAGTTTTCTCATCTAGAATCTCGTGATTACTAGAATCACGATACAAATACATAAAATATTCTTAATTACAAGTCTTATCATACACTATACAAAAATATTAATAAAAAGAGTACCGTATTACAATTCATTGAGTACAATAACTCTATATAAGTCAGCAATCATGGTAGAGTGATGCACTATTTTCCAACAACGATTCAAGTAAACAGTAGATAAAATACATTGAAAGATTACAGAATAATACTATTCAAAATTACCTTCTAGCCCCTCTGAGCTATCCACTAGTTGATTTATTGAAGTCTCTATTTTCACTTCTTCTCGTGAGTTTACGAGTACCATGATTGTACTATGATGCTTCTTAGTAGTATATAAACGTATTTTGGCATGGTATGCTGTCAAAATGTAAACTGAACTGAGGTATCCAGAACATTTGCGATTTATTGCAAGGGGACAGGAAGGAAGATTCACTAAAGTCAGCAGACCCATCGGCGCCATCAACACAAGAACACGTGCAACACGCCCAAGAAACCGTAACCTGGCTATACATGCTAAACAAACAAGGCACTCACTGCACAACAAACTGTGAGGCTAAAATCAACTTTGTGATATACTGACTGATGTCTGTTCAATAAGGTTGTGGTGTTTCAACAGCAGCAACAACAATTATATGGAAGTATGCCGTATATGGGGGAAAATAAAAGAAGCTATCCATGAAGTAGCTGCGGAACATATTCCAAGAAACAAAAGTAATGGATAACTCCCGAAATCCTCAACCTAATGAATGAAAGAAGAAAATCAAAAGGTGATGAGACAACCTACAACAAAATGAGCAAATTGATAAAAAATAAATGTAATGAAGCCAAAGATATGTGGATCAGTACACAAAGCAAAGAAATGGAAGACAAGAGAGCTAAGGACAGCAGCTTTGTTCATCCTAAAATTAGAGAGATAACTGGAAAATATCAGTTAGTTAGTTCAGGATGTATAAAATCTAAAAGTGGAGAAATTTTGATGGAGAAAAAAGAAATACATGATCGCTGGTCAGAATATATTGAAGTCTTGTACTGCGATGTAAGAGGTCCTCCCCCGACTATCAAGAACGATATTGACGGCACTCCAATCCTAGAAGCAAAAATGAAGCAAGCAATGAAAAAGATGAAACATGATAAGGCCTCCAAACCTGATAATAAACCTATTGAAATGTTAACACCCTTAGAAGAACTTGAAATAAAAACAATCACCAGATTGTTAAACATTATGTATAATAGTAGACAATTTCCAGGTGACAAAAGAGTGTAGTTTCAAATCAATATCACATGATACTTTTATGGAAACTATTTTTGATTTTCCTTGTAATAGTACAGGTTGAAAAAAAAATCTTTTGCAGCTCAAAATGTTAACAATTGAATCTATTAATTATAGTATGACAAGCATATTTTACAATTCTGTAGTTTAATCATATGATTTCTATTAATAATTAATCATTTTTATGATAACTATTTATTGGTTTTCCTTATAATATTATGAGCTGAAATATAATTGATATGCTGCACCTCTCTATGATATTAATAGCTTCAATATAACATGGTAACGCAAGCATATTTTATTATTTTTTTAAAATTAATTTAGAAAACGCTTGCTAATTCTTATCAATTAGTTAATAAGTTAATCATCTGATTTACTTTATTTTGTAATGTCCAGAAGCAAAGCTTGTTATTCCATTTTCGTGTATATATGTTTTATCATCAAAACAGGATATACTAACTTGATTCAATTCATAGCTTCATCACCCTTAGCAGTCTTCCTAACAATATCATTATTGTTAATATATGAGTATATTTTATTGCTCAATCCAACAAATTCAACAATTGCAACTCCACAAGCTTCATCTTTGAACTTACTAATTACTTTTTATTAGTATTATCATAATAAAGTGACTCTTTTGATAAATTCTAATTAAAATCAAATTTTTCTTTATTATTAATAAATTCTTGATACATATCAGTCTCTATTTCATATGTAAGAGTGTCAGCATCAGTAAAGAGCAGCTTAATATTGTCAATATATTTGTATCTGATATAGTTATAATGAAAGTCATACATTAATGCCATAGATAAATCTAAAATACACATTCCTACATAAGAAGGTCTATTAAGGTCTAGTGTTTTCTTTTATTTTATGCACAATACCCAGATTATCATTAATAATCTCACTACTGCTACAAACGTTACTACATAAGTTGCTTTGCTGGCAAGTTTTATTAATTTATCTTTATTAGTGACAATTCTTACATCAACACTCTTTCTTACGTTTTTCATATTCTGTTACAATATAGAGATAGCATACTTTCAGTCACTTGAACCTTTCCAGATGCTAAAGGATAGCAATAGTGTTTTTCATGTAACTCCATGTGCATATTTGAAATCAACTTCTAAAATCAATTCTTTATTGCTATCTTCGTCATACATTCCTGGGTCTATCCTAATAATTTGTTTTTCAGATAACCATTTAACATCCTGTTGGTATTGTTTGAGACATGGACCAATCATAAAGGTCATTTGAGTCTAATTATATTATATACTTGTTTGCTTTATCTTGTTTACACTCTTTCATGTATTTATTATTGGCTTTACCATGCCTATTAGCCATGTAAGAAATACCTTAAGTAGTAAGATGCCTGAATTAAAAACATAGATTATGATATTCACCCATATCTTTGAAATTTAAAGAATTCCAAACATTTTAAGCATGAAAATAATCTTCATTAATAATATATGCATTATTTAATGCACTCTAAAATCTTTTTTTGATGACAGCTTTTTGTCAATAAATTTTTCAAAACTGCTCATATAATCATAAGGATACACACCTTTTCTCATCATTACATCTAGTTCTTCATTTTCAAAAACTTCTCATGTATACTTGAAAGCTTCGTTTGGTAGGTTATTAACTAATTTATCCTGACTTGAACTCATAAATTGAAAACTATCAAGGAAAGTTAAATGATTACCGGGTATAAAAGTCAATAACTTTTTCACGTTACTTGGAATAAAAGAAATATTCATTTGACATTCTTCTCCTCTCTTATTTTAAAAGTAGTTCTTAGCTATTTCTCCTATATCTTTCAAAAGAAAATGACTCCGTCATACTTTATCTGATTATGAAAATTCACTGGCATTTTAAATCTATCACAATCAATTCTCAGTTTTTAATTACAGTCTTGATGAGCAGATGCTCTATATTTACCCGTTATGTGGCAATGTCCCCTAATTCTAATATCATCATCATTGTACCTTTTCCACAAATATAACATTCATCAGCCTCTTGAAAGTCTTCTTCATTCTTTATAGTCATTTGTAAAGGTTTATTACATTTGTTCTTAAAAACATTCTTGCAATATTTAATTTCATCTAACATAGCTCTTATAAACGTATAAATAGTTTTTTCACCTCTGTAACTTTGTACTGGTTTTGTTTATTCATCATCATAACAACATACTAATTTAAATCCAAACCTATAATCTAAATGCTTTTGATAAGTTTCATCATATGATTTTTTATTGTCAGGTTTACATCGTTGTATTTTCTCAGTAATAGTTGCAACATCTGCATAAATAGCAAATGACACTTGTAATTGTTTTATAATAATTAATTTTTTAAAATATTATTATTCTTGTCAGGCATTTTAATATATTTTTTATATTTTGAATTTTTTTAGTTTGATTTTACAATAATTTATTAAAATTTTTATCAAAACCATCTTTTCTTTATAGCAAATTTTTCTGATTATTTATTTGTTCTTTTGAGATATAAATTGTATATACGTCTTTATTTTCATATCCAAACACATTGACATTAATGTGTTTTTAATGTCTTAAATTATTAAACATTGAATTATTTTCATATCCTAACACATAAATATTTTGTATTCAATAACTCCTTTGGTAATTTAATAAAATAGCTTCCTTGTAAAGGTTTATATTTAACAATTTTCAGTTTATGATCATTAATCTCTTCAATAAACCAACAGGATCCTTGTGATATATATACTGCTATGTTATTTAATAAGTCGTTGTATTATTCTTAATGTATATTTTTTATTTGTATTTGGTTTATTATCATCTGTGATTTATCATTAAAATAAACAGTCCTTTTTATATTTATATCATTAAAATATTTACAAAACATAACCCCTTTAAAGTTTCATGAAATTCAATAACTTTTTAAAATTGTAATATATTTGAAATATGATGGTTTAAATTAATTCTTGTTTATGGTAGTTATACTAATAGATCCATTTCCTCTCTTATAGCAGTTTTATAGCATCTTATAGCTTTTATAACATTGAACACGATTGATTAAAGCTTGATTTGTTTAACTTATTTTAATTCAAGGTAATCATCTCTAAGTTCAGGTGGTGAAAAAAGTATATTATCTTAATTGTACGAGCGAGCAAAGACACCCTCCTACATGCCGAATTTCATGCTCAAGATCTAATGGTATACTTTAGATACACTTGGAACATTTATCTTTCTACTAAAAAGTATGCAGATCTTCTCTCGCTTATTTTCAAATAAATAGAACTCTAATGGAGTTTTAAATATAAAATATAATGGAGTTGTTGCTGTCTGCGTATTTCTGTATCTTATCTGCGTTGTTACTAAGTCCAAAGTCCTGCATTCTCTCTTAGTTTTGTTTGAATTTTGCCATTGAACGCAGGGAGTTGAACGCTGCTTTCTTCGAGACAAAGTTACTATCTTGCCTAAATGCTTCGTGCACGTTACGCTTCTCATTTAGCAGTTTCTGGATTTTTTCGTCGTTTTCATCAAATCAGTCTTGATGTTTTTGTGTGTTTTGGCCCAGATGGGTAAGGGCAGTGTTGTACACCAGGTCTCTGAAATCTTTCCAGTCATCTTCGACTCCACCTGCTCCTGGGTTGAGCTGACTTAGCTTGCTGTCTAAGTTGGCACTGAGGTTCTGACACACGGAATACTGTTCGATTTTCCTGACATTGAGCCATTTGTTTGCCTTTTTTCCTTGTGGAGGTCTTCTGGACTGATTATTAAGGTTGAGTTTTAAAAGGATCATTCACACTGCAACGCACATTGATTTCGTTACTTGAACGTCCTTTCGATCTCTTTTCCTGACAATAACGTAGTCGATTAAGTGCCAGTGCTTACTGCGAGGATGCATCCAGCTGGTTCTGTTGTGTTTGAGAAGACGGTAGACTGTGTTGGTTATCAGCGGGTCATGAGCTGTACAGGTTTTCAGAACAAGAAGGCCATTACTGTTGCATTTCCCAACTACATTCCTCACGATGACTCCCTCCCAGGACTGATAATCAGATCCAACTTGTGCATTGAAATCGCCGAGAACAACGAGTTTGTCCTCCTCTGACACAGCTTCAATGATAGTCTCTAGGTCTTCATAGCACTTGTCTTTGATTTCCTCCTGGTTTGACATCGTAGGAGCATAAGCACTGGTAAGTGTGGCATGGCGTTTTCCTTTAAGAGTCGTAGGGTCATGAGACGGTCGTTGAATACCTTGGACATACCGGTAAGCTTGCTGACCAGATTTGATCTGATGGCGAAATCTACTCCTGCTTCAGGCAGATTTTCACTCTCACGACCGCTCCAGAAAAGAGTATAACCTACTTTGGCTTCGGTTAGCTGACCTTCATTCGAGAACCTAGTCTAATTGAGAGCAACATTGTTGATATTGTACCTACTAAGCCCTCTTGCATCAAGTGATGTGCATCCCTTGGGTCTGTCTGCTTTGGCTCTGTCCATAAGTGTTCGTACATTCCATGATCCTACGATGACCGAAGTCACCTTTGTTGATTTCTTCTTTGCATTTCGACCGCTTGATGGGATCCCCACCTACCGCGGTAAGTACGTCAGGACAGAATGAACCAGGCTATTTTTAGGTTATCTTTTCTATCCCCTTCCTCAGGCTACCAAAGTGAACACAGCGATCCTAACTATAGTTGTTCAGTCGCCCAGGAAACTGCCAAACTCACTACTGCTTTTTTCATAAGAGAACGACCATATGGCATGGGCTGCGTGTGTGTGGGATCGTGGATACAGATCCCAGTACATCCACACCTGCTGCTTCGTCACTCACCCATCGCCTTGGCCTTGGTGGCGTTGGGAATGGGGTGGGGGTGGGGCATGATGTCTTCACGTGTGCATGAATTGGATTTAAGTGAGGGAAAGTTGGGCCGATCATCAACCTCACTCTCTCGTGCTGGCCTATCGGTATCCGGTGGTAAGACAATATCAAGACAATTGGGGATAGGTCAGGATGCAGTGGATGGCCAGGATTGTCCTTAGTGTCTCATTGTGCCGGATCCAGTCTTTACATGCCCATGCGGCATGTCCATGCACACAGACTTAACTCCGCCGGACGTTAATTCTGTATTTCAAGGTCTTGGAGTTGGCTAGCAGGCCCTTCACCTTGTCCAAGGTTGACCTGGAGGTAGTTGTGGCAAAGAGTACCCTCGTTTGCCCACATCGAAATTCCACAACTGGATCCAGTTTATCACCATACCCAGGACCCAATTATATTTTATCTGTTCTTGATTCCACAAGATAAAATAAATCAAATGTCTGTGCATAAAACATACAAAGAACGTACAAAGAAACAGAAAGAACAACTCATATCAGCTCTTTAAACTGGTGGCAAGCTATGATTAATCCAACACAAAAACAGAAAGATGGATTTTAGAAACATTATTAGCATCAAGAGGTGTTCCAATGTTGCTGAATGCTTTAAGAGGTAAAGGCCTACAAAACAGACCAAAAGGTAACGGTGTTCAGAAAACCAAGAACTGGTAAAGGATTGCAAACTGGTCCTTATTCTGATATTCTTGTATAATATAAACCTTTATCAGTTGGTATGGGAAAAAGTAAAACAAAAAAAGAAGGAAAAAAATGTAAAAAGGACAAGGACTACTCCTATGCAAAAATACACCTTTCAAAGATATTCCTCTATTGGGAACAATATTTAAACCCCAAATTTGGTAATAAACCGTTAAGTAATATTGATTTAAATCAACGAATCAAATGCCTACAAATTCTTAATTTCAAGGGAGTATTTTGAAAACATCAAAATTAAAATAAAATAAGGATTCTATATCGTTAATCATGATGATAAGTAGAAACCTGGAACTCATTGGGATGGGTTGTTAATTAAATCTGATATAATCATTCACTTTTATTCTTTGGATTACAATCATCTTATACAATTGTTAAAATTTCTGATGTTGGATGTTAACCATATCTAGAGTTCTAGTCAATATCAAGATTTAAATCTTGTGCTCTATGGCTATTATGTAATTGATTTTATGTATGAAATGAGTATAGGTAAAATCTATTACGATATTATAAAAGTATTTTATTCTAGAAATACTACTCACAATGAATCATTGATTAAAAATGTTTTGAACTATCTAACCTACTTATATATAGAGAAAAGAATTTTGATGGAATACATCCAAGAAATGTTACAAGAAAAGATGTAATTTCAATAGAATCTTACACGTGGAATGTTAATAATAAAAGAATTTTAAGTGTTAAGGATCCTATTCTTGAAAGTTGATGGTTCTTTATAATTCTTCCTTCTTTATTCTAATGCTATGACTTCAGGTTTTGTGAATAGTAAATACTTAGATTCAGATACTGGAGGTAAATTGAGAATTTGGTGGTTTTGATAAGAATAATTTTGACCTATTTGGTTTGGATTCAACCCACAAATGTGATAGCTATGCTGTTTGAAAATCTTATTTAAGCATATGTGCGTATGAAATATAAGCAGCAACATGGCTTTGAGAATATTATAGAACTTAAGCAACCAGTATTTCTGAAATAGATAGAGTTTTCTTCTTCAGAATTTATTTCTAGTCTTACATCATGGAGACTATCTAAGGATTACAACCAAGCGTTTGTACAAAATAATGCTGAGCAAACAACTGAAATAAAAAACCCAACATTATGTGCTAAGGCAGATAATAATAGATATTATCTTGAATTTAATGGTTCACAGAGAATGATATCTGATATTGATCTTAATGTTAGTTCTAATAGAAAAGCAACAACAAAATCGTATCAATTTTTTTATCGTCTATAGGTTGGGCGCTTATTTGGGAACCTATGCAACTCAAAATGTTTTATTTGGTCATGATATTGGTGGCTTGGATAAATAAGTAGATTTTACACCAACAAAAGACCTTCTAATAGGAAGCACAGATAAATAATCATGTTGGTATTGGAAAAAATAGTTTCAATAATAGAATAATAGGTTATTAATAGCAATTATATGATTAAACTGTAAAATTGTACAAATATGATTTCACCACTGTATTTTATTAATACAACTGTTAACATTTTGAGGTGCAACAGATTAATTATTTTTCAACCTGTACTATATAAAGGAAACATAGATAATAGTTTGCAGTAATAACAAACTCTCATCATCATGAACTTCCTTTCAGAGCTTCAATAAGTTTTTCCCATCTTAGGGCTGTCTGGTATAAGTGACCCCTCAATGCCCTCTGATTTTGTTTTTAAATCTCAAATTACTTTTTATTACTTATGTATTCATGTGCTTTTATATGGGTATGTATTCTTATTTTTTTATTGAGTACCAATGCATATTATAAGAGTAGTATATTAATTGATTGTATTGGTATATTTTTGAAAATTTTTAAATTTTAACCCTACTTTTTTATATATGATTATGATTTTTTGAGAAAAAAATTTTCTTGTAAATATGCCCCAACCATTAATCGGTTATACTTCTTCTTCGCCAAACCTCCCTGTTGTCCGTCTTCCATATCATCTCGGGTTTCGTTAATTTATTTTGCATTGTCCATTGATTAAGATTGTCCCTGAATGTCATTCGCTGTCTGCCCCTGCTTTTCTTACCTTCTATCTTGTCACACAGCATCTTCTTTTCAAGTTCGTCTTACCTACATACGTGTCCCAGAAATTCAACCTGTCTCTTATGGACTGTTTTATGAGCGATCTTCTGTACCGTGCTGTTTCCTTCACCTCCCTGTTTGATTTCTTCTCCATCCATGATATCTTTAGCATCTTTCTTAGGTACCACATTTCAACCACCTCTAGTCTTCTTTTCGCATCCTCACTAACCACCTCTAATATTCTTCCCGCATACATGCAGCAGTACAGACCATACATACGTCTTTAGTTCTCTTATATTTGTATCATTCTGATGTTCCTGTTGGTAAAAATTGTTCTTGAGTCGTTGAGTGTGATTTTTGACATTGCAATTCTGCTTTTTATTTCGGACAAACATTTTGCATCTGATGTTATTGTGCGTCCTAGACATCGAAAACAGTTCACCTGTTGAATTCTTTCACCTAAAAACTCGATCAGGCAAATAGGTGCTATCACCTGCCTTGATATCACTATGCACTTTGTTTTTTGGTGTTCAGTTTCAGGCCTTTCTATTTTCTTTTTTCCACCATTTTATCTAATAAGTTTTTCTTCGGAGTCGCCAATCAGTACAGTGTCGTCAGCGTATTGAAGTCTTTCAGGTCTTCACCCCAAACTTTGATACCATCCACTTCGCTACTATTACGCAGTATCATCTCACTATAGATATTAAGAAGGTCCGGTGATATTACACATCCCTGTCTTACACCTGGACGGATTGATTTGTAAGCGTTGAGTTCCTGATTAATCCCAACTGCTGTAATTTTCTCCCAGTAAAGAACTATTAGAACTTCCATATCAAACAATATGAGCAATAAGATGAAAAAATCATAATGAAAAATAGGATGAAAAATCATAATGAAAAATAAGATGAAAAAATCATAAGGTAACTATTCTTTAAAAGCATATATCTATAAAAGGCATTTAAAACAATACAACGTTAAAAAATACGAAATAAATTAATTGTACGTTTTAGGGACTAAATATTTTATAAAAGAATTAGTTATCCTTTTATAGGGGTATATATTTTTTCTTTTATGTTGGGTACAAATGCATATTATAAGAGTAGTATATTAATTGATTGTATTGGTGTATTTTTAAAAATTTGAAAATTTTAACCCTACTTTTTTATCGATGCTTATGATCCCTAACCTTTTTTCAAAATCAAATACCGTTCGTTTTTGTAAGAACTGAGATTCTTCGGCTTTAATTTGAAATACAACAACGTTTGCCTTTTCCACTGGAAAAATTACATTTTCCGTTTAGCAGCACACATACACATGGTTATCAATTTAATGAAGGCTTTTTAAAATATAAATAAGTTACTTTCTTTTTTTCTATCGGTAACATGATTTTCTATAAATTCTTTTTGCAGCACACTATATACTATTTTAATTTCTTATTTATAGAAAAACTATTACCATAAAACTGTAAATCAATTTCTTTTTTGGCAGTCAAAATTTTGATTGCTTTTTAACCTATAATATATTAGTTTGGCTAGTTTGATTTAAAATAAATGAAGATAAAAGATAAATAAAGAGGGGGTTCTTCACATTTTAAAGGGCGTTGCCACCAACAATTTTCTGGGAGTTAGCCCCTTGACCCCTAATCAAGCTAGTTGCCTAGAGCAAGTAGTGTGTCTATGTTAAAACTGTAAGGTATTGGTATTGCAATGCATTGTAAAACAAAGAATGAGATGATATATGTCAGTAATGAATGAATTTCACAAAAAACAAGCGTGAAATTTAAATCAGCTGAATGCTTTTACTTTGGAAGAACAAAAAAAGAACATTTCTGTATCGAAAAACTTTCTGATCGCTATACTTAAGGAGAAAATTAGAAGTCGTCGTCGTGTAATCAACTTGTAACTTTTCTTCTTTTTTCTTCTGGGTCAAATGTCAAAAGGTTTACTTTATTTATTTTTTAAATGTTTTATTTGCCTCCGTACAGGTTGTGATTGGAAAAGTGGACATTAAATTGATGTTTGTAAAATACAATATACCAAATGGTGAGACCAGAACTGGGTCGTATTGCGAGGACCTCAGCAAGTGTGATCCTTACTTTGCCCTTTGTGCATATACATATAAAATAACACCACAAAAGTGTGACATTATCGAATACAAAAGTACGTCATGGCCAAATACCGACAAAAAGGATCTGAGAGGAATTAAGGATAATCCACAAATTCATATTAACAAGAGATGGAAAGTATGAAACTTAGATATATTACTATTTTATGCATTGCATATTTGTGTTGCGTTGGAAGACCACAAGTTATGATGATATGTTTAAAATTTTTAGTATGTATATATATATATGCGTATGATCAACAAAAAAATGCTAAATATATAAGACATTGTCATTGAGCCACAAACGGAAGTCCTCATCAACAGTTTTGATATCACCTCGAATACCTATCAGTTGGCAATTCAATACGTGTTGATGGGATTGAATTTCACCACAACGACAAAATGGATTGTCCCTTAGACCAATTCTATGCATGAAATCGGCATATCGTCCATATCCAGATCGTAATCGATTTAAGAGCACCCATTGTTCACGCTTCAGGTCATGTCCTGGAGGTTTCACCGTAGGTTCAGGAATAAATTGGGAAAGCTGGTTGTCTGTATTACTCCATCGCTGTTTCCACACATTAGCAGCCCAAGATTTGACAGATGCTGTATCGTTTATGGTGGAAGCTAAAAGGTGCATGCGATTCGAAAGTGGAACTCTGCTCTTCAACCTATTGTTTGTAAGTGGATATTCAACCAATTTTTCAAGAATGTGCCTTTCCTCTGATAGCACACGATTATATAAATTCAATATATTTTTATCTCTTCTTAAGTCGGCAGGCTCAATACCACAAAGAATAGGAAGAACATCAGTTGAAGTCGATTTTATACAACCACTCACTAGTCTCAAGCATTCATTAAGTGCAACATCAACTTTATTGCAGTGATGGCTTTGGCTCCAAACAGGAGAACAATATTCCGCAGCAGAGTAACACAAGGCTAAAGCAGATGATTTCAAAGTCGAGAAATCAGCACCCCACCGACAGCCAGCAATACGCCTTAGTAGGTTACATCGCTTGGTAACTTTAGAAGAGACTTCAATCAAATGATGTTTGTATGAGAGAGT
The DNA here is from genome assembly GCA_003991215.1 of Morbakka virulenta. Classification (NCBI taxonomy): domain Eukaryota; kingdom Metazoa; phylum Cnidaria; class Cubozoa; order Carybdeida; family Carukiidae; genus Morbakka; species Morbakka virulenta. The sequence goes on along the minus strand of RDPX01000601.1, from coordinate 196,073 downwards.
ACGGTCTAGTGTGACACCAAGGTACTTGGGAGTTTTCTCAAAAGGTAACCTCATGCCAGATATTGAGACATTGAGTTCATAATCAGCTCTTCGATTAACAAGATGAAACACACTGGAAACAGTTTTGGTGATATTCAGTTTGAGTCTCCAATTTTTGAAGTATTTGCTGATGA
>RDPX01000601.1:172502-185158 GCA_003991215.1 Morbakka virulenta | reverse complement strand
TAATATCATATTAAAATAACCTATGAAACGCTAGAATTATCTGTTATTAATTCATTTTGTTTTATTTAATCAATGATGAAAAGTAACTTCTTTTGTTAAATTTCTCATTGTTTCTCTTTATAATATCATATTAAAATAACCTATGAAACGCTTGGAGAGGAAATTAAGCTTGTCTTTAATCTTTGTTATGTAGTTAAGGCTTTAAAGGAAGCAAATTGAGAATCTGGCAATTTTTCTGTTTTAACCTTAGGAGCTGTAGAATAACTTTTAATATTCTGTTCTGAGATTTGTACCTTGACATTCTTTTATAATTTGTAGTCGTTTGTGTTAAAGTTTCATAGTAGCTTACAGGTAATGTTCCAGTTTTATATATCAGATCTGTGACGGTTTATGATTTGGCACCGTGGAAGAGTAGCTTTGCCTTCATAACTGAATTTCTTCTTTGTCCATTTAATAGCCTAATCTTAATTGTATGAAGTGTAATTTCCTCTTTGTATTTAAGAGAGTCGTCCATTGTTAACATTTTATACTTTATCAGTGTTACTCGTAACATTACAAACATTGGCAGATGGATACTGTCACGTCAGAGATTTTTCACATTACGCTGATGGGGAAAGGAAAAAGCCAAATTTTAACAGTATATCTTTCAAGGTACTGCTTTTACTAACTGACAACGTCTTTTGAAAGAGGCTTTTAAAAGACCGTTTTGGGTTGAGGGTAATCATTGATCATATTGTTACACTGAAGATGAAGAATATATTCAAATTCGTTAGATTTATTTTACCAGAGAAGAATAAATGAGATACAAGCTCTTTCTGATTGAAATATTTTGACACATGGGAAATTATTTATGACTACTCTTTCAATCCTTTACCTGTGATAATTAACATATTCTTTTTTTCTCCTGTTTTTCTTCAGGTTGATAAACCATTGTCAATGAAAATTAGGCTTATGGACGAAGATTTTGGGTCTGATACTCTTATAGCCAAATTTTCCGTCAATTTTAATCACACTATGGTCACCAAGGATCAAAATGTGCCCTATAGAACTTTTAATTTGAAAGATGGGATAATTACATTTTCATTTCAGGCAAAAATATATTGTAGTAAATATTACTATTTACCTAGATGTTTAGTTTACTGCAGAGAAACTGAAAATAATACTTGCAACAAAGAAGGAACGAAAATATGCAAAGCAAATTACTTTGGAAAAAACTGCCACAAATATTGCAAAGCAACACCCTCAGATCTTCTGGGTCATTATAATTGCTCTAAAAATGGTGATAAAATTTGTCATCCAGATTGGTTTGGTAAAGAATGTACTCATTTTTGTCGAGCACGAGATGATAATAAAGGACATTACACATGTGACAGTAATGGCCAAAAGGTGTGTTTAACTGACTGGTATGGAAGTGATTGCCAGACCTTCTGTCATCCCTCTGATAATGATATGGAAGGGCACTATACTTGTGATACCAATGGACACAAAAAATGTAAAAGGAACTGGTATGATAGAAATTGCACGAAATACTGTTTATCCCATGATGATAACATAAAAGGACACTATATGTGTAATAAAACCAATGGAGAAAAGATCTGCAAAGAGGGATGGATTGGACCAAATTGTACATGTCATCCAAGAGATGATTTTAATGGACACTACATTTGTAATGTAGATGGTACACGTAGGTGTAGACAACACTGGTTTCGACTGCCAAAATGTTTACATTATTGCAAGCCAATGAACAACAGTGATTCAGGATTCTACACTTGTGGCAGTCAAACTGGGAATAAAATTTGCTTTAAAGACTGGTACGGACAAAATTGTTTTAAACATTGTATTCCCCAAGATAATGATTTTCTTGGCCATTTTAAATGTAATCAATCAAGTGGAGAGATCATATGTAGGAAAGGATGGTTTGGGCCATATTGTAAATGTCAACCTAGGAATGATAAACTTGGCCATTACAATTGCAGTGTTAATACAGGGGAAAAGATCTGCTTACCATACTGGTATGGAACGAATTGCACAGTTTACTGCAAAGCGAGTAAAAACAGAGAAACAGGTGTGTATATATGCAATAAAAATAGTGGAGAGAAAATATGCGATAAAGATTGGTCAGGCCCAATGTGTAATTGTTCGACTCATAATATTAAAGTCGGACATTTTGTATGCAATAAAACAAACGGAGTTCTTCAATGTGATAAAAATTTCTTCGGAGAAAATTGCACAACGTTTTGCAGGGAAGCAAACAGTTCCTCAGGTCACTTTACATGTGACCAAAAGACAGGAAAGAAAATATGTTACCAGTACTACTATGGAAAGAACTGCAGTGTATTTTGTATTCCACACATGGATTCGACCGGTCACTATTCCTGCCATCCAGATACTGGAGCTAAAGTTTGTTACCCGAACTATTACGGTAATACCTGCCNTCTTGGCCATTTTAAATGTAATCAATCAAGTGGAGAGATCATATGTAGGAAAGGATGGTTTGGGCCATATTGTAAATGTCAACCTAGGAATGATAAACTTGGCCATTACAATTGCAGTGTTAATACAGGGGAAAAGATCTGCTTACCATACTGGTATGGAACGAATTGCACAGTTTACTGCAAAGCGAGTAAAAACAGAGAAACAGGTGTGTACATATGCAATAAAAATAGTGGAGAGAAAATATGCGGAAAAGATTGGTCAGGCCCAATGTGTAATTGTTCGACTCATAATATTAAAGTCGGACATTTTGTATGCAATAAAGCAAATGGCCATAGAAGATGTCAAGCAAATTATTATGGAAAGAAGTGTAATGTACATTGTTTAATTAAAGAAAATCAAGATTTAAACTATGAATGTGACAAAGGCAGTGGAAAAAAGGTTTGTTTTTTTTAAATTAATTCAAATATTATAACAATGTTACGCTTTATGCCAAAAGCTTTGTGAGTTAATTCAAACCGTAGATTACTCTAATAAATTGAAACAAATTAATATTTATTACTTGTCTTTTATGTTCAAGGGTGCTTGCTTGTAACTCCCAATTTACAGTGCAAAATCTTTCTTTTGTGCATGTATGATAATTAATACCAAAAGGATTTATGATGGCGAAAACTACAAATTGTGAATTACAGATGTGGGTATGAAATAAGTGAATGATTTTACTTACATATTAATTTACTTAGTTAGTTAGTTATTTCCGTACCTACCGCCGTGAATTTCGGATGTTCTTAAAGAGCAGAAGTTGTTTTATTACGAGAATTTTTCTTTTGGATTTCTCTTCTTCATACTAACATTGCCGTGATTCTATTTACAGTTTATCCTTCATGTTTTCATAGAAAGAAACTTTAAATTAGAATAAAGTAAGATTTAACTACATATAAATCACAAATGGGTTGTATGGAGTATCTAGGTGCTTGTACTACCTTTGACGTTTCAGTAGCTGCATTGGCTTTGGTCAATGGCTAAACGCATGGGACTTTCTCTCAAGTACTCAACACTTACTACTGGCTCCTAGTAACTGTTTGTGTACGACAGTAGCCACAATCCGGTACATCGTTTCAGCTGGCGCACTAAACATAGTAAGGGATCTGCCTCGGCTTATTTGGTTCTTCCAGTGAACGAAGATACAGAAACCATACCGACAAAAGAAAGCAATGGTAAACTATTCCTGTATGCTGCCAAGAAAACTCTCGTCATGATGACACAAAATTCAACCACAAACGATATGGTGCTGGACAGTGAGTCCCCCAGACTCGAAAGTGCCCAAAATGCTACTGAGAAAGAGCAAAGGCAAGTGACCAGTATGATAGAAATGATGCAGCTGAGAAAAATCTCCAAGGGACCCTATATGCGGATAAAATCAGAACCAAACATCCTTGCCCAAGCGTTTGCAAAATGCACAAATTTGCAACTTGGAATTTCAGAACTATGGATACGGGAACATTGGAGGCAATAAAAATGGAAAAGTCACACAGAAAGATTGATATAATCGGTATCTGCGAAGCAAGATGGGTCGGTAAAGGTCACTTCCAGAGTGGCGAGCACAAGATCATGTTCTCTGGCAACGGCGAAGGCAGGAAAAAAGAAGTTGCAATTATATGTGACAAAACTCTATCACAGTTGGTCATAGGTTACAATCCCGTAAACGAAAGACTGATTTCTGCGAGATTTAAAGGGCATCTATTATATGTATCTGTAATACAGGCTAATGACCCTACAACAGCTGCAGAGAGAGACGACATCGATGTCTCCTATGGTGTACCTCCAGATTTGATCGATCACACACCAACAGGAGATGTTTTGGTGATAATGGGTGACTTCAATCCAAGAGTAGGAAATGAATACATGGCTGGAGTAACTGAGAAATTTGGTTTTTGAAACAGAAATGAAGCCTTAGATCGACTATTAGATTTGTGCAACGGAAACGAACTGATTCTTTGTAACACAATGTTTGAACAATCGAAACGTCGACTCTACACTTGGACATCTCCAGATGGCCAATAACGGAATCAAATTGGCTATATTTTAATCAGAAAACGATGTTACAGTGCTGTCCAATCAACAAATGCACTACCAGGTCCCTGCTGTAACTCAGGCCATGAACTCCTATGTGCCAAGATTTCGCACCAAGCTGCGCAAGATGAAAAAGCCCAAGCAACCAGTACCATAAGATCTTGCAAAAATTCCGTTGCATTATAGCATCGATGTGTCCAACCGTTTCAACAATTTAGCAATGGTGGAGATGTCTGCAGATGAAATATGGAGCTTTATAGAAAACATAATTAAAGATGTTGCTAAGCAACACATCCCGAAAGCGATCAAACCTCCAAAATCAAAATGGCTTTTAGACAAATCAGAAGACATTATGAATCAACGACGAAAGGTGAAAGCCACAAGTAACTGGTGTAACTAAATGGTGAGTTTCAAAGGCAATACAGGAAAGATAAGGACACATACTACAACGAATTATGTAATAGCATTGAAAAAGACAACAAAGTTGGCAAGACAATGAACTTGTTCAAAAAGGTGAAAAACCTTAGAGGTGAAGTCAAGCACAAAAGAAGCGGACTCAGAGATTTACAGGGCACTTTACTATTGGAGCAGGAGCAAATTAAAAGCAGATGAAAGGAGTATACCGAACAACTATGCAAGAGAGACGAAAGCATGAAAAGCAGATTTACAGAAGGAGCACATGAAAAAGATTATTATAAAGCGAAGTAAAATCTTCAATAAAAGAAATCTTGGCAGGCAAAACCCTTGGTTTCGATGAAATACCTATAGAACTCATTAAAGAGCTAGGAGAAAATGCTCTTCTTATCCTCACAGATCTTTGCAACAAGATATGAATGGAAAACTCCTGGTTGGAAGCATGGAAAAAATCTATGTATCTACTACTATGAAAGAAAGACGATACAACAGAGTGCCCCAACAACAGAACTATTGCTTTGATATCTCACTGCAGTAAGATCCTACTCAAAATAATACAACGTCGCATGGAATAAACTGTAGTGAGAGAGAGAGAGAGAGAGAGAGAGAGAGAGAGAGAGAGAGGGAGGAGAGAGAGAGAGCTCCCATAGGAACAAGCTGGATCTAGAAGTGGTAGGGGCACAAGGGATCATGTTGCCAATCTGCGTTGGATAGGGAAAAAGGCTAAAGAATTTTAGAAAAAGCTGTGCATGTGCTTCATAGATTATAGTAAATCCTTTGACTGTGTCCATCATGATTGTCTTTGGCTAACATTACGAGAAATGAGGATACCTGAACATTTGTTATTTCTCTTACGCAACTTATATCAAGACCAAAAAGCTGTGGTGATCACTGAATGGGGTGAAATGAAATCCTTCGGCGTAGGTAAAGGAATGTATCTTGTTACCCATGCTATTTAATCTATACACCGAAGGCATCTTACGCAAGGCAAATCTGAAAGATCTTCAAGGAGTTTAAATTGCAGGAAGGAAGATCACAAATATCAGATATGCAGATGACACAACTCTGATGGCAGAAACCGAAGAAGAATTGAAGAGGTTGATTAATTGCATCAAGAAAGCTAGAGAACATGCAGGATTAAAGCTGAACATCAAGAAAATAAAGATATTGACCAACCATATGCATCGCTGAATTCAAACTGGATGATGGAGAAAGTAGTAGATCACTCTGATTTTCTCGAATTGCGAATAGATGCAAATTGAAACTACCAAAGTGAAATACGAAAAAAGCTCGCTCTGGGAAGAAAAGCGACGATTAGTCTAAAGCGATTATGGAAAGACAGTAACCTGACTTTGAACATGAAGCAGATGTTAATGAAAACCCTCGTGTTCCCCATAGTCATCTATGCATGCGAATCATGGACCTCATTAAAAGTGACCTGAAGAGGATTGGTAGCTTCGAGATCTGGTACTGGAGGCGCATGTTGTGAGTACCTTGGTCTGCCAGGCAAATCACAAATCTATCTTGGAGGTAGTTAAACCAGCAATACCGTTGCAAGCCTTGATCCTTCGACAAAGGTTATCGTACTTTCGCCATGTTATGAGGAGAGACAATGAAAGAATGGAAAAGGTGATCGTGTTAGGCGTTTGTGAAGGCAACAGAAGAAGGGGACGTCCTTGCAGCAGATGGTTGGACGGAATCACAGCATCCACAGGGAAGACTGTACAACAGCTGAATGAGCTTACCCGAGATCGGAATGGCTGGAGACGTGTCATCATGGAAGTCACCAGAGGTCGAATACGACTTGATGGAACAAGGTAACAAGGTAACAAGGTAACAAGGTAACAAGGTAACAAGGTAACAAGGTAACAAGGTAAATCACAAATATTGGATTTGTTTGCAAGTGAATATTTCTTCAAAGGGCATGGGATCAAAGCCTGTTGGTTATTGTCATAATCATGACTGTAGAAAGCAATTTGAATGGTCATATGAACTAAATCAAGATCTCAATAAATGATATTTAAAAGCCAAGGATGATCCAAAATTTATTATATGATTCGACGAAAATAATATTGGAATGAGAGTCACTCTGAACTCAATTATTCTACATAAAGAAAATTACGTGATCAAGCCAGTGGAGTTGAAAAACGAAAAATTGTTATAGGAACGGAATTTAATGAAGCACGGATCACTGAAAAGAGCAATTCTGATGCCACTGAGGCTGCAAATAATAGTGATATTAACTATTTATTACGTCCAATAGAAGCAGGAATGAATCCAGCAACTGAAAGTGACAGTGATGAAAACAATGTTATTAAAGCATCACTTAAGGCTATCAGCAATTGTACTGGAGCCACCCAAGAAAGAATAGGAAATCGCACCATTTCAACACCAATTTGAACGCTTATTTAAATGAAATCATTGATGTTGCTTTAAAAAATAAGCTAAAAACAAGTTGTGAACGTAATTATGAATTGTATCCTAACAAGACTTGATGAACGCAATATAGTAACAAAATAAAACTCCAGGTTTGAAAAGAATGAGATAAATTATAGCTGATGCTATTGTAAAAGAGCACTTGTCTTCACTTGAAAAACCCACATTATGGGATGTTAACTGTTCTTTATACTCTATTGCACTGGCATGTAAGGAGATAAACAATGACATAAATGAAAACGGTAACTGAAAACTGATCAAATTAGATTTAAAAACTTGACAAATAACATTGGTAAAAAGAGAAAACAGCTTCACCAAACAACAAAAATCGTTGAAAAACAAACTTGTAACCAAACTTTGAAGACAAAATTATCCTTATTAAAGCAAGAACTAAAATGCAAGCCCCTAAAATTAAAATATCAAAAGAAACTACAAAAACGAAAACGAATGAACAAGCAATTTTTCAACGACCCGAAAAACGTATACCTACGGTTCAAGAGTAACACCATCAAAGCAAAGAAAGAAGAAGAACACTTTTGGAAAGAAAAATGCCCCCCCCCCCAAAAAAAAATGTCACTAAGTTTAATTAAGATGTTTAGTGGCTTAAGAGATTTAAGAATAAATACCGTCAAAATGTCATACCAATGAATTATAAAATTGACAGATTTAAACACGATAAAGCAATTAATAAACTACTGCTCAACAAATCACCAGACGAAGGCAAAATAATACCTTTTTGGTATAAAAACTTGACAGGTTACAGAAAAATATAACATCTTATTTCAACACCTTCGTCCATGCTGAAAAACTACTACCTCAATGGCTCAGTAGTGCCAGCATAGTACTGCTACCAAAGAGCAAGGAGACACATGTACCAAAACATTATCTTCCAATAGCCTGTCTGAATCTTCACTACAAATTGTATACGAGTTGCATCAATTATTTTCTAATCGATTACTAACCAGAAATAATGTGATCACGAAAGAACACATTTCTGGTAACAAAAGGTATATGGAGTACAACTGAACAACCTCTTCTAAACAAAAATCTACTTCAGGAAGTAAAATTATTAAAAAGGAACCTATACACTGTGTGATTAAACAATAAGAAAGCTTTCGACCTCATTCACATTCATGTCTACTTCGGTCCTTTAAACTAGAAACAAAAGTACCTGACTACCTGATAAATGCTGTCAAAAACGTGACAAAATAATGGTTTGTGAAACTCCACCTTTATGGAGTAAACAAATTAATCACACAGCAACTTTATTACAATTACCAGAGGAATCTACCAAGGAGACAGTCTATCAGTCATCCTATTGTTTCTGTCGTTAAGCCAACTATTGCACCTCTTCCATTTCACCAAGGATACATGTATAGGAAAGTGCGAAACCGCCAACACACCCATAATTTCTTTGTGGATGACCTCAAACTATTTTTAACAACTTTGAAATATTTAAAACAGCAGGTCTATGATAGTGATCCAATAACAATGGATGGTTTGATCATTTCACCACTCAATAAATGAGATAATTATAAGTACCTGGGAATCAAAGAAAACATCACCTACGAAGGTACACTCAACAAAGTAAAGATTACGAAGGAATATCTTACCAGGGTGAAAAAGACATGCTCATGTGACCTATCCAGCTATAACATAACCATAGCACACACCACCATTGCTGTCCCTATAATTACCCCGTTAACAGGGATACTTGAATAGTCAATTGAAGATATCAAACAACTTGATATGAAGACAAGGAAAACTCTGTCAATGACTGGCAACTTTCACCCGAACTTTGATGTCGTTAAGTTATATAGCAGTAGAACAAAAGCTAGTAGAGGTCTTAAAAGTGTTAAGAACTATTTCGAAAGCAAAATAGTATCGATCAACCAACACCTAAAACTGAACCCTAAACATAATGAATTACTGAAATACGTTTATGAGTGTGAAAAAGAATCAATCGTCGGGCTGTCATAATAAGTACCTACAAGCTATGAAATTGCTAACGACATCCTGGAAAAAACAAAACTTTTAGTATAAAGGTTATCACTGCTTTAATAACAAAGCAGGAAGAATGATATAGAAATAAGAGAATTCACTGTTATTTCGAAAGAACTGTTTCAAAGAATGAAAGTATCGATTTATAGCTAAGCCATTCCAGAACGAAGAAGAGAAGCATGACTTTAATTTTCTTGGGTACCTTGAAGCAATAATCAACCAAGGCATCCCAACCAAATACCTACAACACAAAAGGCATACTGATCAAGGACAAACGCCATCGATCACAAAGAAATGAAGATTATGCAAATAGTCGTTGAGGTTGTTCCACATATTGTAAGCTCATGTTCTTTGATGTCTGCTAGATTCTACCTACCAAACCGACATGACGAATTGAAAGAGTACATTCTTAAAGCAATCATTTAAAAGAGTCCTAACCCTAACCCAGAACACGTGTACAGAGTTTCGAGGGATCCAATATACATTAAAAAGATCGACAAGTTCGAATATTGGTGGGACATACTCATACGAACAATAACTATAGTACAACACGATAAACCAGGTTTACTGATATAAGACAATACTAAAAAAATTAATTTAAAATTGGAGCAGAGATAATTGACATTGTGGAAGAGTTCAACGTTCTGGTTACATTAATCAATCAACAGAGAGGTAGACTGGAGGAAAGAGATAAGAAGAAGAATAGCAATAGGAAAAAGCAAGTATGGAAAAACTGTCAAAGATTTTGAAAGATAGAGACGTGTCTCGTAGATTAAAAATCAAGCTGGTTCAGACATTAATATTTCCTGTCGTCACTTATGGAAGCGAAAGCTGGACTTTGCGGAAAGGCTGATCATAGAAGAATTGAATCGTTTGAACTTTGGGTGTGGAGAAGACTTCTTCGGATTCCATGGACCGTGAAAAAAACAAATATTTGGGTTTTCAATCAAGTAAACACAAATATATCACTTCTGAACTCCATAGACAAAGGTAGATTATCCTACTTTGGTCACATTACGAGAGCTGACAACAACTTGGAGAAAATAATTTTGCAAGGAAAGATGGAGGGCAATCGAGGACGTGGAAGACCCAGAACGAGATGGTGGGACAACATCATGGCAACGGTGGGCCAACCTCACATAGAAACAATCTGGGCAGTGACAGACAGATCAGCTTGGAAGAAGCTTGTCAACATGGTCATCAGGGGTCGAAATCGATTTGATGGAGATAGATGGATAGATAGATGGATAAATAGATAAATAGATAGATAGATAGATAGATAGATAGATAGATGGATAGATAGATAGATAGATAGACAGATAGATTAATAGTGACCCTTGGTAGAGTGAAAATTTGCAAAACCTTTTTACGTTTAAAAATGTAAACTTTATTGTTGTGTACGCGTCAGGATGTACAAGATAAAACAACAAGGAATAGACAAGGTTTCACGATTTACCAAATACGAGGTGATCTGTTTCCTTCGACTAGTGAATACACACTCCATTTTACAATCACTGGCGAGTATATATGTACAACATTTCTTAATCTAATTTAATCATGTGAGATCATGTGCCCCATAACTTTCTGCTTCATCATGCTGACAAGTGGGAGGACATAGGATGTTATGATGTGGTTACACAAGTTTCAAACTCCTACGTACAAACAATTCAACTCCTACATACAAACAATTCAACTCCTACATACAATTACTCATTTCACCTCCTAGAAAACTTTATGTATAATAAATTTACCCTACAACATAATCATCTAAATATGATGGGGGTTTTCTGTTTCTTACTGGCCGCTGTAATGACTTTCCAACAGCTATTTTATCTTCTGTTACTAATGCTTGATCACTAGCAAGATCTACAGTACTGTCTGGTACCTGGGTGGTAACTAATTTCCTCAGGTTCCACCTGCGGCCATCTGTCAGTTCATACACATATTTCCCAACCTGCTTCCTAAATTGGATTGGTTTTTGAGAACTTAGATGCTAACTTTCCAAATCCTTTGGTTGGACGTCTAACTTGTACCCAAGATCCTTCTTCAAAAACAGTAACTGCCTTATGCCAATCTGCCTTGAATTCTGCTTTAGGCAGCAAGAGAGCTATTCCCTTAATCTGCCTGCCAAGTAATGTTTCTGCTGGACTTTGCCCTATACTACTATGAACTACAGTTCTCTGTTTTTGTGAAAAACTAAAAATTGCAGACTTCCAAACCTCCCTCGAGTCATGTCCCTTCATAGTTGGAATAACAGCCTGCAAATGAGGTTTGTATTACCCAGAAGGTAATACAAACCACATCTCCTTCCTGTCAGGAAATACTTAAATCGCTCCACCCCAAATACACATGAAAGTGCTTCCAATTCTTGGATGCTGTAAGATTTTTCACTTCGGATGAGGCTCCTGCTACCACAACAAATAACCCTTTCTGTGCCATCAACTATTTGCTTCAGGACAATCCCACGTCCTTTAAAACTTGCATCACAGCTTAAAACTGTTTCAACTTCCTTACGGGTATCAAAAAAACTTAGGGGTATGGCATTACTAAGGGCCATTTTAAGTTCTTGAAATGCCATCTCACATTCCTTGCTCGATACAAAGGCTTTCCCCTTTGATAGTAACTCAAACAAAGGCTCCGCCTTGGCTGAGTAATTACATATGTCCAGCCTGCAAGTACCAGTCTAACTTTGGGAAACTAATGCCAATACCTGAACAACAGAGACAAACTAGATAATCTAACGACATGTCAAAGATACATGAACCATCTGGTCCAGCTATCCTTCGATTAAATGTAGAAGGCCTTACACGACCAAAATGTGAAGTCATTCAAAAAATCGTCATAGACAATTCAATTTCCGTTATTCTACTGCAAGAAACACATGCCACCAATGACGACAAAATCAAGATATATGGCTTTTCTCTCATTGGTTCAATCAAACACTCTAAGCATGGTATTGCCACTCTTGTACGCAACGACCTTTCTTCTGTTGAAATTGGCCGCAGTAATGTTGATAGTGCAGTTGAATGGCTAACCATATCGATCAATGGAGAAATTACAATAACAAACTACTACAAACCACCTAATTCTCCGTTTGAACCACCACCCCATTATGATCACCCAGCAATATACTCCGGTGATTTCAACTGTCATCATACAACTTGGGGCTATTCTAGAAATAATCCGGATGGGGATGCTCTTTATAATTGGTCCAGCACATTCGATATTAAGTTGCTTTTCGATCATAATCAACCAAAGACGTTTCATTCTGGTGCATGGGACACTTACACGAATCCAGA
>RDPX01000601.1:125609-165120 GCA_003991215.1 Morbakka virulenta | reverse complement strand
CCTGAACACAACTACTTTGAGAAACGAGATCCCGAGTATGTGTTAAAAATAGACGAGTACTGGTGGAATCTACCAGTCAAAACCATTACAAAAACACCACACAACAAACCTGACATGATCATATGGGACAAATCTACGAAAGTTTGCTCTATTGTCGAATTCAGCTGCCCAACTGACATCAATATCGGAAACAAGATCGACGAAAAGATGAACAACTACCCACCACTACTGAGAAACATGCAGATAATGTATCCCGACTATCGGTTTAAAATGCTACCAATCATCATCGGGGCACTTGGATATGTCCCAACATGTCTGTAAAAAGTAATGGAAGAACTTGGTTTCGAGAAGAAAGAATCGGCAAAACATATAAATAAAATGCAAAATATAGTTACGAGTGGAACTGTTAAGATTTGCAAAACCTTCCTTAAGTTCGAATTAAAATATTTTTTGTATCTTGAAGTCAGATATAACCTAAAATGCATCCTGCTGTAGGCCAGTTAGTAATTACTCGTAATTCGTGAATCGAGAATTTGTAACTTGTAACTCTCAAAGCATAGGAAGTCTTTGAGCCCAATGTAGTTTGAATCGGTAATCAGTTTTCTTCTAATATGATACTTTTTATGTAGGAGTAATCTTGTCTCAGTTGAGACCGATTCCTTTTTTTGAATTGTATAAATGCTACAGTAAAATGAAATATATACATATGAAGCTTACTTTCTTACTTACTTACTTACTTACTTATGTTCTCAGGCCTAAAAAGACCCCTTGTTCCATCTAACAACTGATTCAAGCGACGTCAGTCTATAAAATGGTTTTATTCTGTTCTTAATGAGAGTACAGTGTAGCTGATATTTTGTCTTTCCTATGTTTAAGGGGTCTGCCTCTTGATCTTGAATTCCACAATTCTTCTTTGTAAGCTGTCAGTGTTGCAATTTCTTCAGGTTGTCTTACAACGCGTGGAAACCCGGAAGTATGATTTTTTCCTGATTGCATTGATAAACGAATATTTGCTCTAGTTTTTCTCTGGAAATCTTCATTTTTCAAACGGTTTTTAATTTAGGCTTTCCGATTAAAGTATGCCAAAGTGTTGTGCTTACGACCTATTTATCTTTACAACAGTCTTTAATTTGTTTGATTATAGTCATTCATGAACTACTTATGGACAACAAAGTAGAGAAACCTAGAATAAAAAGATGCGTGGATGGACCCAATATTCTGAAATCTGACATTTGAACAGAAGTAGTATAAATAAAAGCAAATACAGCTGCAGGACCAGAAGAGACTGTAAGAGAGATGTGACAGCACAGAAACGTATTTGGGTTGAGAGGATTGCAATTGGTCAAAAGAGCAAATAAAGACAGAAACATGAACTAAAGGACTAAAATTTAGTTCAGTATTGAGGTCTTTATTTGTTTTCCTGACAAATTTGTCAGAAAAAGTAGATAAAATTAACAAAATCCTATGAAGTAATAGTTATGGTAACCATGCATTAATCAATATTTTTAGTATAAATTTTCTAGCTTCAAAATCCTGTTAAATGATTTCCCCCAAAAGTGTTCTACGTATCTCAAACTACTCTGGATTGATCTGGTGTCCATTAAAATTGACAATCAAATGAGAAAGGAAGTATCTGAAATAATAATTATTATTTATTTCTATTTTTATAGAGGATGATACAATTCATTTGTTTACAATAAAAATATAATAAACACTGCTGTCAACGTGTGTCCTCTTATGAGAGAGCAAAAGTATATAAAATTAAATATTAAAAATCAAATAACTTTAAAAACTCGTCCCCAGGGCCTCTCTCTCACTTCCTCACTTCAAAAATGTCAGAAAAGCCGACAGGAGACCCTGGTTATACGTGTTGGTGTTTTAATAACTTGTGTGTAACCGTGTAAAGTGAAAGCGTCTTTTATTTCTTTATTATCTCCTCCTTTATTGTAGTCCACGTTAAAGTCTCCAAGGATGATCACTTCTTTTCGTTCTTTTGAAACGTTCAATAATGTTTCATTAAAAGTATCAGTGAAGATATTTGATGCAAATTTTGAACTATTGGGGGATCTGTAATAAACAGCGCATAAGAGATTTCTTGCTTTGTTGATGTGGATTTCGATCCACATCTTTTTGCAATATGTCATGCTATTTCATCCAAGTTAGTTTTAACTCCACCAAGATTTCTTTTTTCGTCTCCAAAAATGTCTTCCCTGCCAAAAAATGTAATAATGGTTTTTTTTCGAGTTTAAGTGCCGGTATGATATCAGATACGTAGCTACTTACGTAGCTTTAATGGAAAAAAACTCATACTTTTTCAAAAACTAAATATATTTTGCTTTGCGTTTGCGTTTCACCCCCAATTGATGCATTTTGTGCACTTTGCTAAAATCGATTGTTTCGCCTTATAAATTGCAGTTGAGCCATGAAATCACAGCATGGCTAAACAAAATGGATCACTCGAGCAAAGTGTGATTAAATGCCATGTTATATATATATATATATATATATATATATAATGGATTTTTAAACAACTAGGATGGCACCAGTGCCTTTTTCCATTGTGTGATATTCTCGGTTAGTTTAAAGCTTTTAAAAAGTAATATCTAATATGAATATAGAATGAACTGTAATTTAGATTTTCATAATGAATTTATAAAAAGTGGGTCGAATTGTTATCCTTTTGGTGAAAATAAACTACACGATTCTTCAGTTCAAAATTATGTATGTTGTAAGAAAACAAGATGGCATAGAATATGATATATGGTTTTTTGTAAAATTGGTGGCATTGTCCAAGGCCATGATGTAGCTAACGAATAAATCGCTTTTTATGAGATTAGTGTTATGATGAGTGATGTGAGTGAGATGTGATGTGTGTGTGTGTGTGTGATGTGAGTGAGAGATGTGTGTTAAAAAGTCGACCTATCATAGAAAGTATCACAAAAATAATAAAAAAAACCAGTTTCCTGTGTAGCAGATACAAAGTTCAAATTTTTAATAAACATGGAATAAAACTCATTTGGGCTTTTTCACAAATTGAAAAGATAAATAAACAAATCTCGGGAAACAGAAAACATATTATCAATACAGATTTTATTCTAAAACAATTATATTCATATTAATACAGAAAACTAAGAGGGAAGGAGAATTTTTTCACAACCAAAAATCAACGTTTCGTTTGCGTTTGCGTTTGCGTTTTTACCTCCATCGAATTCACTTTGCGAAAATTGATTGTTTACCCCGATAAAATGCAGTTTGGACATGAAATCACAGCATGGCATCAAAGCATAAACAAAATGGATTGCCTCGAGCACCATGGGGTCAATATGAACAAGGGTAGGACAGGAATGTCCAGGCAGAGTTACAAGTACATCAAGAAACATGAAGCAAATTAGGTGGTGTAATGAAAGACAACAGAATCCTAAAACGTTGAAGTACCAAATATCAAACCGAAGTGAAGTCAGCTTCTTATTTACACTANTGTGTGTTAAAAAGTCGACCTATCATAGAAAGTATCACAAAAATAAAAAAAAACCCCAGTTTCCTGTGTAGCAGATACAAAGTTCAAATTTTTAATAAACATGGAATAAAACTCATTTGGGCTTTTTCACAAATTGAAAAGATAAATAAACAAATCTCGGGAAACAGAAAACATATTATCAATACAGATTTTATTCTAAAACAATTATATTCATATTAATACAGAAAACTAAGAGGGAAGGAGAATTTTTTCACAACCAAAAATCAACGTTTCGTTTGCATTTGCGTTTGCGTTTGCGTTTGCGTTTGCGTTTGCGTTTGCGTTTTTACCTCCATCGAATTCACTTTGCGAAAATTGATTGTTTACCCCGATAAAATGCAGTTTGGACATGAAATCACAGCATGGCATCAAAGCATAAACAAAATGGATCGCCTCGAACACCATGGGGTCAATATGAACAAGGGTAGGACAGGAATGTCCAGGCAGAGTTACAAGTACATCAAGAAACATGAAGCAAATTAGGTAGTGTAATGAAAGACAACAGAATCCTAAAACGTTGAAGTACCAAATATCAAACCGAAGTGAAGTCAGCTTCTTATTTACACTACAGATATAGATATGGGCATTTAGACAATAATATTTTAAAAAAACTGGATTTGGCAGAGATAAGATATGTGAGAGTTAAACAAAGTGAAAAAAGAGGAAGAAAGAAACACATGCTAGCTCTCTCCCTCCCTTACGCTCTTTTCCTCGCATCCCTCTCTTTTTCTCTCTTTTTCTCTCTTTTCTCTGTCTGTCTGTCTGTCTTTCTCTCTGTGTCTGTCTCTGTCTCTGTCTCTGTCTGTCTGTCTGTCTGTCTCTCTCTGTGTGTCTCTCTCTCTCTCTTACTTTCTATGCCCTTCTTATCCCCTCTTTCTATCTGTTTTTTTTAAATTTTGATTATTAAAACAAAAAGTAAACATATTAATGCAATATTTTGTTAGGGAGGGGAAAGGTAGTAAGCCAAAGAGAGGAAAAGTAAGAGACAGCTACAAGAAGATAATAAAGGAAAACAAAGATAAAAGAACAAAAGAAGAGATAAGGTATCATGAGAAAGTGCGTATATGTACTTTAAGAGATAAAATGCATGATACCGACCTGATATTTAATACGACACATGCAAGAAATGTAAGAAAGCACTATTGTGACGGAAACAGTGAAGAGAAGGAAAGTGAAGCCACAAATATGGAAGCCAGATATGACTAGATATATTGTGTAATGATATAAAGAACGAAAGTAGATCCCTAACTAGTTTAACAAGTGCGAGCATCTCGTACTCTGGAAAGGTGCGATAGTGAAGAAGAAAATAGTCAACTTTGCGTGTAAAACTAAGTAGGACCTCTGCTTTTTAGATTAATCGGATTTCTGATTTCACTCCATATTAAGGTGGTCATATAATGTCCTATTTACATACATTGTAGATATTTTTATAAATGTACCCTTGAAATGGTAAAAGGGAAACAGTCATTGGCTTTTACACAATGTATTGCTTTACATTATATTTATTCGTTTTATTCATTTCTTATTATTATCTTATTAATATCGTATTATTCAGATTCGTGTAGGCAAACTTAACCTTGAACTGAAGGTTATCAAGTTTGATGTACCCTCTGGATTAAAATCAAATGGTTTGCCTTGTGACTCAAAGACACCATGTGACACATTCTTCGAAATATGCCCATTGCAGGGTATTATGCAGCAGTGTGAAAATGCAACATACCGAAGTCAAGTATGGAATAATACAAACAAAATTTCCTTTGAAAATACAACAAGTACAATCGTATGGAAGAATGTTAAGCACCAGGTTTGTATAAATAGACTATTTTCTTGCACTGAGGCTCTTTTTTATTTCCACTTCATGTTTCTGAAGCTTGTTGTAAAATGACCCCAGTGAATAATTAACGGACACTAAAATGTATTGAAACAAATCCTATTTTGCACATAGTCAATTCTTTTCAAGCAAATAAGTAATTGGCAGTAAAACGATAACTGTTAAATTTACTGTTAAAAATATGGCGGTTACTTGCTTACCTCTTTACTGCCCATGATGGGCGTTGGTTTAACGAAGGCTTTTCACCAATTTCTGTTATGGGAGTGCTTCAAAAGTAATGCCCAGGAGTGACTTCAGTTGTTAATTTCCCCTCTACTGCTTTTTTTATGTCTGCTTAGGTCTTTCAAGCCTCCTCCTTCCTTCAGCTGTTTAGCAGACAGCTACTCCGGGTATAGAGTCTGGTTGGATTCTGGTCTGGTAAGATATGCCCAATCCATTTCCCTCTCCTTGTAGTGATCGGAGTGTCCCTAGCCTCAGCTCTGCATGGTAGAAGGAGGTTGTAGTTTAAGGCCCTATTGGGTCAATCGATGAATAGAATCCTCTTCAGGCAGGTTATGTGAAAAGGAAATAATTTGTTACCATCAGTTTTTGTCATTCATCACCACTTAGGTCAGTAGATAGAACTTGCCTGAACACAGCTAGCACAGTATTCCATTTTTATATGTTTTAAATACTAGGTGGATCTTCAGCTGTTAGCCATTGACTACATCACGTCTGTCCCTTTTTAAAGTCTGCTTTTGATATCAGTTTCCTCACCTCCATCATTCCTTACAATACTTCCCAGATAAGTACCTCGTTTTGTGAGAAAAATATTGGTATCTCAGGCTCTTTAGTCGTACATTGATTAGCCTGTTGTTTATTGACTTCCATTGTAGTAGGCACTTTTCGAACTCCTTCACAATAACAACCCCTTCTTTATTATGTTGTTCCTCATCCCTCCTTGGGCGTAGCCTGTTTTTTTCAGTGACGCTTTTTAGTCTGCCACTGGCTGTCCACATGCTTTGACTGACTTCCATGATGTGTGGACTGAAGCTTTCCTATCGTCGTGCCAGTAGTCTCTTGACGCATTTGACTACTGTGAGCCATAGATGTCCCAGGTTGAGACTCAGGAATGCCACCGACAACATTTTTAGTGTCTTTCTTCCTTGCTGTTTCCTTAACAAGTAATATTTTACTAGATTGAGTTGTGAGCTCAATCCTTGACCTCCAACCAGAGGGTCAAAGATTAGCTTTAGTCTAGCCAAAAGACATTTAATCCCCCGCACCCACAAACAAGACCAAATCAATGACAGAGCAATATAAGGGATTAAAACTTGGGGTGATTTGTAAATAAAACAAAATTTGGACGAGGTGTATTCATACATCTTGACTAAATGACTTTGTTAAATCTTAATAAAATATGCTACCATGAACTATCTTTTACTGTATTCTACAAAACTTCATTAAACTGTTCTGTGCATTACTATGTTGCCTACTGGTTTTTATTACACTACCTTAAACATTGTAAAATGTTATTTTGTATATATATTATTATTTAATTTAGTTTACAATATAGCATTTGGATTCTTTTTTATCTATGTCCCCGTTACTTCCTTTCCTATGTACTTGACAAATAGCCCCTTAAATATTTACTAATAAGGATTTTATCTTTTAAAGATTACAAGATTTGTCGAAAGTGAAATTTTGTCTTATAGAATTAGCCTTCATTTATCACAAAATGCTTTTAATTTTAAGTTAAGATATACCGTTACAAAATACTGAACAAGGCTGTAGCAATACCAAATTCCTTAATAAGAAGGTTGAAAAACTATACAGTGCTCAAAATATCGTACACACCAGGCCACATTGTTTTAATTAACACTAATAACTAATATATTATCTTGTAGCATCCCTCCATATTCTGGTAAATAGATCTTCTAAGTAGATATTAGATATTAAAAAGGCCCTGATATTGTATCCTAGCTTAAACCAGGAAATAGATGCCCATCCAGAAGTGTGAAAAGTGTCAGAGTGAGCAAGCATATCACTCCAAATCTATTTCGAACATCAAATGTTAAGAAGTACTGTCTCACTTAAGTCAATTGGGTAAATAAGTTGGGTTCTAATCAGCTGGAAAAATTTAATGACATGCTTAGGTATAGTAAATTCCTTGTCCAAATTTCCCAAACGCAATGAATTTTTTAGTATATATATATATATATATATGTGTATATATATATATTAGTATATATATAAGTTTATATATGTATATATACAGCCAATAGGGCATATATTATTTCTTAGATTTTGGTGACATATATCATGAGTAATCTGTCACAGTGTCAGGTTTCAGTTCTAGTGTTCTCTAATTCTCAGATTCCTCATTTAAATGTCGCATAATTAGCTTTTGAAATCGAATAAATCTGCGTAAAATATTGGAATTTTGTAAGTTCCCCTTTTGTGTTCCTGCAGGATGTTGGTCATAGCCATGACCCTCTTTGTCGTCGTCTGCTTCGGCAAGTAAAATTCCTGTATATCATGACCATTAACTTCGTTTGATGTCGATTCAATGAAACAAAGATGAATTTTATTTGGCTCTTAACGTTTTGTGCGCTGCAGGTTTTTTGGTGATGCTAGAAATGGTCCTCTAAAAGCTTTGATATCATCTGGGTGTGATCGAAATAAGCTGTCATTTGTCTCCTTTCGTACAACGATAAAGCGACCGTCATAACTTGTATTTATTACTTTAAAAGGTTTAGGTAAGAAATCAGGATCAAACTTTACTTGCTTGTGATGGTTGCGCAGCCCTATTATATTATTTCCTACAATGCTTTCATCTTTGTGCAGTTAACTTTTGTGTATTTCCTTCTTCCCTCCATCTTTCACCTAAACGTCTCTGCCTCTAGTGTTTGTGTTAGCCACATCCAAAACAATGAATCGTGCAAAATATTGGAATTTCGTGATAGTGGAAAAATTGTTACTTGAAAGGCAATTCAGCAGGTACCTTCTCATGGTATGTTATTTTCAATGTTTTTCCAAGAGGGCGCATTAACGTGTCAGCTATATTTTCAGACAGATGAAGAAGAGGTATCTGTTGTGGCTGAATACCTTGGCCTGATGTGAATTATTGCATTACATTTTTATTTTTATTTTAATAGGCTACCAGCCCACAGTCAAAGAGTTGTGTTTTGGGATTTCTATCAGCATCATAAATTTCTTCCAATGTTGAAAGAACCCTAGTAGCACTAATGGAAATAAAAAGTTTTGCAGCGGGGAATCTAGAATCAAGGCCTTGGAACACAACAACATTTTTTTCATTTCATGGCAGTTTGTATAAGATAGCAATCTCTGTATCCCAGTAGGATTCTCCTTAGCAGTAAACGTTTTGATAATACGACTTTTTCATCTTTTATCAATAACCCAGTTAAGGTTTCCATTAATTCAGCCATGATAGCCTGGATCATTTGATGCCATAAAAACCATCTTTTGGCATCGATTGCTCCCCTCTTTGTAACATTATCTATACTTCTGACGGAGCAACATCCTTATTTGTAAAATTAGCAGTAAATTCGAGTTAGAGTTTGCCGATGACAAGTGTTGCAGGCTATGTACATAAAAGATTATCAAAATTATTCACTCATTTTCCTTCATTGACAATTCGTTGTTCGTTTTTCCCTCCTTGAAACTAAGTCATTTCACTGAGTATACCTTTTCCTTATACAAAGTGATATTAAATATCTTGCTGCCTCATCTTATCCGTTCAGTACGAATTGGGCCTTCTCTGTGACAGTTGCATATTGCGCATAAGGAATTTTGATCTGTAACCAAAGTATTGACTTCGAGGGGAAGAGACCAAATAATGTCTAAAACTTTTCAGGTCAAAGTAAAGTCCATTGCCTCTAGATCTAGTTAAATTTCTCTTGATTCAACACCTTGTGTCGTTGAAGACACAAAAATAACTAGCTTAGCGACTTAGCAAGCATGGCATCAAGTTCTGTATTGTTTGGCTCAGTGAAGATCATTATAAAGTAGCAGAACATCCTGTCGCAGATATTGGATTATCAAATCACTCTTGGTCTTTTAGCAGCTATCTAACTCGCACTTTACTTTTGGTTATCTCTTGGACAACTGCTTGCTTTTGAGAAAAATTAGCCTTGAAGTCAGACTTACTTTGGACCATACAAAGTAAGTTTGTCTTCAGCTCATCACAATTCTCTGGTGGGGTGACATAATTTAATGCTTCGACCTTTTAATGCTTCCAAACATCATGCGCCAGAACGATATTATTGTGCATCCGAACCGGCATTTCTTTTGGTTTAAAGTAACTTTAGCAGATAATATATCTTGCATCACTTCAGCTATGACTCGCAGGTGTTCTTTATGAGTCATTGCAGCAACTAGTACTGCTAGGTCATCATTTATCACCTGTGCATCTTTTGTGTGACCAAGTATAGGTCTGAGAGCAGCATTTCATTCTCTTCATGTAGGTTTCAAACACCCATGATAAACCTTTTATGCATAAACAACTTGCCCTTAGCTTGAAAAATAGTTAAATAACATGATTCATGGACCAGTTCTAAGAGACAGAATACGGAATTGAAATCCACTTACAAGAAAATATTTCTCTCCCAACTTTGCATGAATACTTTTATATCTGAGATCATCAGGGGAGCGTCAGGATATAGCACTAAATTGTTTAGAAAGAGTGCATTAGCAGCAAATATGCTTCAAATCTTTGCAACTTTATTATTTGAGTCCAAGCGTTCTCTTATAAATGCTATTGTGCTAAGTTCAGACAATTTCTTCTGTCATGTATTGTATCTTCGTCTTTTGTACCATAGATAATTTTGGTGGATCAGAATACAGAGCTTCATATCGCAATCCAAACAGTTAGCAAAGCTACTTGAATGCTTTCAAAGTACCTTCTGAAAGCCCATCAGGATCAAAGTACAACTGTTGTGACTACCGGGGTCCACCCAAGTCTCTTTTCACCTTTAAGCTTCCTGCAAGTGCATATAATTACAAACATTTACTCTCGCTTAACTTTATTTCCACAGCACTGATTCTTGTCTGTGATATTACCCTAATCCGCATTTTACACAAAGAAAACCACTGAGATATCTTTACATATAAACATAATTTCTTAACCCAATAGCCCTTACGAGACTCTGGGTACTGACTAACCTACAAGTCAGTTTGATAAACTAAAACTTTCTCTTAGTGCATTCCCGCAGAAATGCCTCTAACTACTTTCCCTTTTTACTTCTTGCACTATCACATTTTCCAGCACTGTCTTATAATGGTTGTCTCTTCATGCATATTTCTTGTCCACGATTATGAGTCTTTGTGTCAAGGTGTCATTCGATGCTAGTGCAACATATGAAACCTATTTTCTGTTCTAGTTTTTTATATACTCTATAATTGAAACTGATTCTGTTATGCTCATTGGTGTATTTCCAAGCCCAGTTTATTCTCTTCATATCATTTTCACTTTTTGCTAACTCGATCTCTTTTTTTGATGACATTCTTGCCATTTCGCCATGAACCATAAGTCTCAAATATTGAATATGTTCTCTTTATATCTTGGCATGCCGTGGTTGGGTCAGTGTTGAAGCCTCACAGCAGTAATACACCTACTTCGGACATATGTAGTGTACGATTGCATTCTGATCTCAAGTTTTAGATGATAGTTGGAGAGCATTTTCTTGAGCCCAGAGAACTTACTGTTTGCAAATCCAATTCTTCTATCCAGTTCATTTTCTGATGTACCTGTTTCATTGTA
Source organism: Morbakka virulenta (assembly GCA_003991215.1). NCBI lineage: Eukaryota > Metazoa > Cnidaria > Cubozoa > Carybdeida > Carukiidae > Morbakka > Morbakka virulenta. Next base: position 154,011 of record RDPX01000601.1, on the reverse strand, counting down.
TGAGATAAGGGCCCAAGTTATAGGAATTCAGTAACACTTGATGGTTTTTTTGCCAATGATGATCGGCTGCTTTGGATATTCCTTCTTTTTACTTTAAAATGTATGGAATTGGATCATTTCTCTTCCTTGCTTAATCGTTAATGTGGAATTAAAAGATATACCCAGTTGAAGTTCTTCTACACGTTGGTTGTAAATTATACGCATTATGTAATCCAAGAATAGATAAAATAAACACGATGACTCTGAGCCACTTTGCCTCACATTCGATGTCGTTTCGAAATAATCAATTTTACCTTTGATTATTACACAGATTCTGTTTTCTTCAATAGTTCTTCCATTATTTTAAGACATTGGATCAGTTCGATATTTATTGGATCAATTCTGCTAAATTTTGAAAAGAACAACCATTTTCGAACACACCAATCAAAAGCTGATGTCAAGTCTACAAAAAGTATATACACTTATTTATTTGACCTGGATGATATATTTTGTATTGATTTCACGGAGAAAATTGCATCAAGACAAACAAAATACTGCCGAAATAAATTGCATCAGGACAACGACAGGTTTAGAAGCAATTGTTTGTTGTACCAGAGTTTCATTTTTTCAAGGACGATTGTCATTGTTAATTTAAGAAAAGTGCTTCCAATACTCAGCTCTCTGTAATTTTTGCTGTCCTTTCTCTTTCCCTTGTTCTTGTATAAGGAGGTGATCGTTGTCTTCCTCCACGACTCTAGTATAACCGTCTCTTCCCAAACTTCGCGATACATTGACTCAATAGCTGTAATATATGGGTCACTTTCCACAGCTGCCTTAATGAATTCTGCAGATATATCAGTTGAAGTCTTTTTGTCCTTGAGCTTCATAAAATTATTCTTTATTTCGTTCTATCTCGGTGTATTAATTGTAAGTATATTAACCTCTTTTAATTCTTCTTTGCCTGCTATACCACTTTCTATCAGACAGTCTATAAGAAATTTTGGGTGGGATTGCTATTTTGATTGGTGGTTTGCTTGAAGGATCTGGATGAGTGAAATGGGTTTGAAAAAAATTTTGTAATCCTAGACATGTCTTCTGAGCAAGCTTATTTTTAGGTAAGTACTTTTGGCAGTGATACCAGGAAACATGTATATCTTTCAGATTTACGGATTTTGGTAGGAGCCTTTATAGGATAAAAGTATAAATATAATTCTCTTACCAATTTATCCATCGTTAAGCTTTTATGCAGCAACCGGTGTAATGGCCCATTGCTTTGGTTAAAGCTCAGGAGAGAGTTTTACAATTACTTTGACACTTCAGGTCATCAGTCATTGTCAGGTAATGCAGTAGCCAGACCAATCAAAAAATGAAAATTCTCTTATCATTTTAGCCACAATCAGGCTTGTGTGCACCAACTGGTGTAATGCGGCTTCGCTTTGGTATGAGTCTGTAAATACAGTCAATTCCAGCCAGTCAGTAGTAATACTTTTCCAATCTTGCCGACGTCTAGAGGAAAAAAAAGAGACACCCAGATTGCTTAATTTACCAATTGCGTAAGTTTGTCCGTGAGTTGTCTACACATCAAGGTAATACCAAACGACCTATCCTTTCCCTGTTTAGTTGCCACAAACATACCAAGTGTTTATGTGAAAGGACATCTTACTGGCTACTTCATATGAATCATAGAAAGCGTTTCAGACTTGCTACAAATATACAGGAAGCTAAATCTTTCCTTTCAATTAGACTAGTAACTGAACATTACGAAGCAATTGTCTTTTTAGCAATGATATTCACAAGCAAAGATTACTCCCCACCAAAGAAAGATAGCAAAAGAAGTTTGACAGCCCAAAACAAAATCCTCGCCAGCACAAAACCACAGCAGATAAGTCTCAGATTATTGTTAATCTATCTAGTTAGAAATAAAATTTTATAAACAGAAGTATCCCTCCTTGTAAAAGGTTTCTTCTCTGTAACCTTTCCGTAATTTCCAAAAGCATTCGTGCAAAGTAGATTGTTTCAATAGTTGAATCAGCAATGAAACCAGATTCAATTCTAGCAAAAATAACCCTAGGACTTCTATCATGAAAAATTCAAAAGTTTAAAGTATAAACTTGTCTAATTGTAGTTGACACTGGAATTTACCATCATTCACCTTTACGTTGCATAGCTCTTGTAACCTCTTATGACCATACACAAATAGAAAGCCACATAGCAGTAACAAAGGTACTGATTTTGCAGCCTTTATCAGACAATAAAGAATTCTGGCAGATGAAATCATAAGTTGCTCACTTTATAACTTTTTTACTTATAAACTCAGAATTTTTCATTCAAGTAATACTTCGTTAGGCAGAAGTGTATTTATTCAAAGTGATGGGTATTTTTTACTAATTGATACCTACAATGTATTATGGGTAAGTTGACGTAGACATTAAACTCTAAAGCCATCTGTTTCTATATTTCTGTCATTTATTACTGTTCACTGTTTACAAGATTGCTCTGTTATTAAGTGATTATTTTACTTTTTTGACGATATTTTTACTAGGAAAACAAAAGCCTAATAATGGAGATACAACTAAAAGATGAAGATGTTTGGCAAGAATCACTCATTGCTACATTTCTTTGTCCTCTCAAAGTTCACTCTTTAAGCGACCAAGTCTTTCAACGAAAGGTCTTCTATAATGGAACCATACAATTTGTTTTTGACGTGAGAATTCATTGTGCTGAAAGCTATTACCCACCAAAATGCCTGACGTACTGTAAAAATACTGCACATAGTACTTGTGACAAAACAGGAAATAAACTTTGTAAGAAAAATTGGTACGGGAAGAAATGTGATATTTTTTGTAAAGGCCATAGTCAGGATGATCTGGGTCACTATGTATGTAGCAAGACAGGTGAAAAGCTTTGTTTCAAAAATTGGTATGGGGTCAACTGCAAGGTCTTTTGCAGAGAGGATTTTGGGAACAGAACACACAAGCAGAGGTATACATGTAATCAAAGAAATGGACAAAGAATGTGCAAAATTGGTTGGTATGGTTCTCTCTGTGATAAATACTGTCCACTTGGTCATGATGGAGATAATATAAATTATCATTGTAACCGAACAAATGGAGATAAAATATGTTTTCATAATTGGTATGGAGAAAACTGTACACAATTCTGTCATCAAAGTAATGAAACGAAAGTTAAGAGGAAGTATTTCAGCAAGGTTATTTTATTTTACTTTGTGTATTATGTTTATTATTCAAAATTTGAGTTTTGCACGTCTTGATGGAAATAAATATCATCTTTTAGAAAATTAACAAAAATATTATCGTCATTATCAGGATTTCTTATGTAATCATTATGTTAGTTTGACAACAACATTTTCCAACTCTGACACTTGTTCCACAATCAATAATTATCCATTACAATTATATATTCCAACTTCTCGAAATATTAATTTTATGCTATCAACACTGCTTCAGCATTCGTGTATATTTACCTTATTTAATAGCTTTTGATCTTATCTTATTTATCTTAACTAATATTATACCAACTTTTTCTTACTACACTTCATTACACTGTCTTGTTTTTGAAAATTATTAGACACTCTTATTCTGATAAATCCTATTTTATCTTACTCTATCTAATGCTATTCTATCTTATTCTTTTCTATCTTGCACTATGCTGTTTTATCCTATCCTGCTCTATTCTATACTTTCTAATCAAAAACCTACAATAACCTTAATTATTTATTTGATTTGAAATGCATCGTAAAATATTTTCCCTTCTTCTAAATCTGTTTAACCTGTAACAATTGCAGATAGTTCCCAGTTGTTTGAGAAACGGTGGTATTCATTAGACAGATATATTTTAAATAGACATATTTATAGTTCACGAGATCTGTTAATGAAAAACGTGTCTGTAAGATGACAATTTTAACGTGATTATCTTCAAAATTGAACAATACGAATACACCACTTAACAACTAGCTTGAGGTAAATGTTGTGTTCCTTTCTTTCATAAACTTTTGGGAAGATGTTCCTTTTACCAGGAATCGCTGTGAACTCTGCCCAGCTGTACAGAAATTGATTACTTTAGACCATATGCTACCATAAGTGATAGATTAATACAACGTTGATCTGCTTATGATCAACTTTGTATTGCTTATTATATGTTGTTTTGTATCAGACTGGGTGTTTGTATTGAGACCATCAAATAGAAGTCTATAATAATCAATCATATGATAAAGAGCTCATCTTTGAAATAAAGTGCAGTTCTGCTTTAAGTTTCTTTACGCTATCTATTTTAATTCATATCAGGCTAAAATTGATTTCATGCTTAATTTTTTAAAATTATTTGTTATTGGTACTTGCTATATCCGAAGCCAAAAGCAATCTCTTTTTGTCAAGTGCTTGGTTTTTGACAATGTGTGTTCTTTACATAAGATATTGGTCTAATATCTATATTTAATTTTTTTTTCCATGAAAATTCCTAGAATTCACTACAAAGGAAATACTCATCCATAAATAAGAAAATAGAAAGAAATAATTATTGAAAGTAGATGATTAAGTTTCAACCCAATTAATGCATTCTCCAGCATCATGCTATACAAACCTTGACATAGGTGTATTGATGTAGTGATTTACACCATATTTGCTTTGCTTATCCAATTTACGGGGTGTGGTCACAACCATTAAAAAGAGTAGCACTAGAAGTTGTATTGTTCTTTTAGGGCTCGCAGTCCATTTGTTTCCTTATACACTGAAAAAATAAAAGGATTAGCAAATTTAAGGAAATTAAAACGTTGCTTGTCTTTTTCATTATAAATCTCTCTGTTCAGGAAGTAAATGGCAACACTAACATGTCACTAACATTTTCGAAAAGTGGTGGTAGTCGCAGTTTTAATTGCATATTCAGCCATTTGTGATTTGAGATAGTCTATTTCACAATTTCAACACGTAGATCTTACACATGTACAGTTCAATAAACAAATCTTATATTTGCAGACAAGATAAATATTATCAAAATCGAAAATTTGAAATTATGATAAACAATTTTCTACCTTTCATAAATTAAAGTACCTATTCTTTTTATTCTTTTTATTTTATTTTTTTTGTCAAACCACACATGGAAAAATATAGATCTTTTTTTCAGCAACTCCTTCTTGTTTCTTTTTCACTTTTTTTTTACGTTTCTTTGATCATCTATCTCTCTACCAAATTAGAAAATATTTGAGAAACAACAATATGTAAAATACGTATTGATAAAGCTGTTTATGTGAAATTTGTTCTCCAATTGGTTTGTAACTTTACTGACTAACCCTTTGACAAGAGAAACACTTCCAACATATTTGTCATGATCTCACAATATCTTTATTTATTGAATAACATAAAAAGTTTTGCCATCGAATGTACACAATACCCATAGTTTACATTTTTAATTTACTGGTTTCTGATTTGTATACACTTTTAATGTGTGGTGCTCAAAATATGTTAATGTTTCCTTACTTTTGTTATTCTGTGAGAACATCATTTTTATCACACAATGTTTGAGTAGCTGATATAAAGGACCAACTCTAAGTATCGATCACTTAATCAGTCTCATCATTGGTTGTAATAGGAATCAAAATCATGCTGTGGAAATATTATTACATACCAGCCCTATTTGTGAGTCTGCAGCTCTGTCCCAGCAATGTATGTTGTAAGAAGAGAAAGTATAATAAGCAGATTATATTTCTGATATGCTCTACTTATTATTCTTTCCTTGGTATTTTTCAGGTGTTACAGTTATCTGATTCATAATTTTATCTTGAAATTCAAGGAATATGGTTCTTTTACAAAATTTTACAAGGCTTCATCACTTTTGTAAAACGTTTGGTTGTTTTTTTCAAGTATCTTAAAGGCTTTAGTACAAAAGATCGATCGTAAGCATTGCAGCTATTCGACAAAACTAATTCCTTTTGAATTTGCCTTGGCCCTACAGTTTGTATTTGATATATTACTGTATTGTTAAAAGTATCTTCAATTTCCAAATGAGCTACAACTTCCCCTGTTTGAAGAAGGTTTTTATCAAATTGCTTCTTGTTAGACTACATTTTAGATGGAAGAGGGATAGTAATCATCTCTAGGTTACCCTCATCATTGAACTCATCATATCGTTCAGAAAAATAGTGTAGGTTTTTTCCGCTTGTTGAATCCTGTTTCTTTCTGGTGCAATTTAAATTAAATTGCACACGAAAAATCAATTTTAGACAAGCTTCCCAAACACAAGATCTGAAGCTATCAAATCTAAAAAAATCCACATATAATGTCACTGTTACTTATACACGATGCAAAGAAAACCTCAGTAAACAACACGAGTGACATAAATCGTCCCCTCTTCGTGTAAGAGGTAAATAAATGCATTATTTATGTTATGAATAATGATTATTTTGCAGCAAGAATAAAATAATGAAACGTGATGTATTATGTTTCAAAGTATTGCAGTTAGCTTGCGCTGTTAACATCTATTTTATTTATTTATCTTCTTTTTTATTTCATTTAGTTATCTTCTTAAGAGCCATCCTCCTCAGCCAAAACATAATTAATTATACTCCTATTGCATTGTAGGGCAAAAGACTTGCCGTTGGAAAAATTGATATCAAATTTGAATTCCATTCTTTTCATATTCCAAATGGACTGATGAGCTCGGGCTTTCAATGTGATAAGAAAAGCCTCTGCGATCCATATTTTACTCTCTGTGCCTCAACACTTGACAGTAATGTTCAAAACTGTAACGTTGGAAAATATAGGAGTAAAATCTGGCATAACATCACCCAAAAAAATCTTACTGGAATGAAGGAGAGTACACAAATTTATAAAAATAAGATCTGGAAGGTAAAGAAGTTACTTTGTATTTCTTGCTAAGCTTTTTCACTGAGTTCTTTGTCTATGAAATTGCCAATTTATTTCGTTTCCTGATGCTATCAACTGTCACAGGTAAATGAATTACTTCACTTCTTTTATTTAATCAGTATCAATTATCTTATTCTTCATATTATATATATATATATATTACACTATATAAAAATAAAAATAATTGAAAATATTAATATGGCTTCTCCCTTCATTATTGAGTGATGCCAGCATTTCTTGAAACTCATTTGATTTTTCTGGGAAGAGTACCATGTTAGACTATTCCACTGTGTAGCTCACTCCTCTTTCATTATTTATCCTTTCATAATCTATCCTCATCAAATGTATACTTACTTTATACTTTGTTGTATTCCCTTTTGCCCTGTCCTAAAAGCGATCCCTACAAAGGGTGCCTCTTCAAATATACTATTGATTCTTTCATTTACTATTTTTAAACCAAAGACAAAACCCAGTATCCTGGGAAAATTCTAGAACACTGAACAAACAAGAGATACAAAATCTGATTTAAAATGTGATTGAGAACTACCTCATGCTTATTTCTGGGAAGATAAACATACAAGAATTACAACAAATCTCCCTCTCCGGAACGGCTGACATACTGAGGGAAGGGTTGTGGGAACCTTAAAGACCATGAAAGAGAACCCTTGAAAGTCTAAGCGTAATAGTGATAGTGAAAAAATTGAAAATTTTAATGCTAATAAAGTAGCAAACGCCAGAAGGTATATTATGCGCAGAAAGAAATTGACAGATGTTGAACTTTCTCGGATTAAAGAAAGGGTTTTGAATGTCATTTAGGGTTTTGAGGAAGGGTTTTGAAAATCATTTTAATATGATCCACAGGATGATACAAAGAATAATGATATTAATTGATGTAATTGATAGAGGTGGAGGTGACGTTGAAGGTGACGATGTTGACGATGGAAATCATTAGGTTGAAAATAAAAGGTTGTAGGAACCGAATGATGAAGGGTTGCAGGACGTAAATGCAGAAGAAGTGGAGGCAATAAGAACAGATATCTTGGATGAGGGCACAAAAGCAGGCATTGCGAGCCAGGTATGTTACGGAAGTAACTTATAAGAAACCAATTGATCGTATGTTGTGTTGTGAAAGAGGTAATACAGTGCAACATATTATTTGGGAATTTTCATTTGTTGACACCGAAAAAACAGCCAATATTAGAAGCACAACCTGTTAGCTCAAATTTCGCCTTTGGGCGTATGTAAGTGGGAATAGAATCTGTTTACGTAAGTGCGGTCATTACCATCAAGGTATGGTTGGACTACACAGCCATACACAAGGTCAGGATTTGAAATAAAAATGCAATGTGTAAGACACTTTATCAGCCCATACAGGTATCTGGTCGTTAAATAATGTAAGAGTCACATCGATAACGTTGAAATAATAATCGGTTGAGGACTATTGTGGCAAAGATGTTTTTACAAAGGCTTAAAATTTTTACTGGCATAAACCTAAGTTGCAGAAGGAAATGGAGATACAAAGAACCTTTTGAACTTCATTATTATAAAACAGAGTGTAAAACACCAATAAATTGATCTTCAGAAAGAATCGAGGCAATGGTTGACTATAATTACAAAATGTTAAGTTAGCAAGTATTTGACAAAATGTTAAAAGTAAAGTGACATTAGCATGGGTGATGTAAAAGGATTTTGTCAAAATCAAATTGGAAAACAGGACATATGTAATTGAATGTTGTGAAGTTTATTAGATCTTTATTAACCGTTTAAAAATATTGGACTGATAAAATTGAAAGTGGCAACGAAATAGTTTATTTGCAAGTTAATAAATATTCTGACCTTGTTTCTGTGTTATCTTCCTTATTATATATACCCTACGAATACTAATCAAGGTGTGAATCCTTTTAGTTTGAAGGCTGCTAGGAAAGTAGCACTTAAAACAAAAAGAATGAACTCTCCTTAGATTCAACAGAGCTCATAGTGAATTCATAGCTCAAAGAAGTCACAAGTAGGAGAAATACAAGTCAAAGGGAGTACCTAAATCAGACAGTTCGAGGCAAAAGTATATTATAGTAGATATAGTCCCCTTTAGTGGTGTACATAATGCAACCTGTAATCTAAATTAATCGTGTTATTTTTTTTAGACTGATCAACAATTATACTTTAAGATAGAATTGTTGGACAAGGACGAATCAAAAGATGAAACAATAGCACTATTCAAGGCAGCAACTAGGATTAAAGAGAAAGTGTTACCTTTCATCAACCATAAGGAACACATAAGCAATCAAGTGCTTCTCAAAAATAAGCACGTTTCATTTCTTATTGCAATCAAAATCTACTGTAGTCAATATCATTTTTCCAATACATGTGCTGTATACTGCAAACCAAGTTGTCATCCTGTTGATGGATATTACAAGTGTGACAAAAATGGCCGAAAAATCTGCTTACCTGCTTACACGGGACAAAACTGTACTGACAAAGAGACCGATTTAAACAAAATTTTAAACATCAAACATTGGATTCTGAGAACACATTTGGGAATAGCTCTATTGACCTTTCTCGTCATTGTCTCGTTTTTAATAATATTTATAGCATCTTGTTTCTTGGTGAAATGGAAGTAAGTATGTATCTATTTACATATGTTAAAAGTTTAGAATCTTGGTGAATTAAGCCTAATTACGTGCTATACTTTTTCTAGCTTTTTGTTATCTCTTAATTTGCCACCTTAAACATGGGCAAACTCACACACACACACACACTCTCTCTCTCTCTCTCTCTCTCTCTCTCTTTTCTCTCTTGCACAACCCTAAGAGCGTGAATGGGGTTAGATATACTAACACCTCGCGTGGTAGAAACCTTTATGTTCGACAGGTGGAATCCGACCGTCATCCAGACTGTCAGAAATAATAATAAAGCGGGTAAAATCTTAAATGTCAATCAAGAAATAAATCGTATGAAGATCAGTTTACTAGGTTTGTGCGAAACTAGGTGGCCTGTTTCGGGCGATTTCACAACAGAGAAAAAAGAATCATATACTCNGAAAGACAGAATTTGTACGTCACAAATACTATGTGTGAGTGTGTGAATATATGAGTGTGTAGGGGGTGGAGTGGTGCAAGAGAGAAAAGAGAGAGTGTGTGTATGAGTTTGATTTTTCTTTGAGTGTATACTTCTATGCTATGGGTATACGGGCTGGAGGCCAAAGGGAGTGAACGACCCTACCCTACAATGCATAGTTCCAGGTCACCTTTGGGCAAGGTGAAGTACCTGATTAGCCTCCCTGACCTGGGTAACGGTGAAGCACTGGGATAAAGCAGAGTTTGAGGATGCTGGCGGAAGAGCCTGACGTATGGCCAACGGTAGCACTCATAAGGGTAGTAGGCAAGTACTTGAGTTTAACCCGAGGAAATGGCTATCACCTTACTGCACCCGCTGTCTTGTGGGATAGGTTCAGATGGACCAAAGGCTAGAGTTTCAGCTCGAACAAACTGGATGTGGAAGGCAAGGGAAAACTACCACATTATTTCTCCCAAGAATACCATGCTAATGCACAGAAACTTATTCAACACTAAGAGCGTGAATGGGGTTAGATATACTAACACCTCGCTTGGTAGAAACCTTTATGTTCGACAGGTGGAATCCGACCGTCATCCAGACTGTCAGAAATAATAATAAAGCGGGTAAAATCTTAAATGTCAATCAAGAAATAAATCGTATGAAGATCAGTTTACTAGGTTTGTGCGAAACTAGGTGGCCTGTTTCGGGCGATTTCACAACAGATGACAAAAGAATCATATACTCTGGTGGAAGTAAACATGAAAGAGGAGTTGGAATCATTTTTGATGCGAAAATAAGCAAGTGTTTATTTGGTTATTTTCGCACTTGGTTATCTGACAGAGTCACGCTAGTAAGAATAAAAGGCAAACCCTTTGACATCAGTATGACTCAGGTATACGCACCAACTGCAGATAATAGTGAAGAAGATATAAACTTGTTCTATGAGCAGCTCGATGAAGCAAGACAACATTGTAAATCGCAAGACATCATAGTTATTATGGGCGATCTAAATGCTAAAGCTGGCAATAAAGAGATTCCCCGTGTGACAGCAAGATACGGTCTTGGAACAATCAATGAAAGAGGTGAACAATAGGCTAACTGGTGAAAATCAATACATCAGGTGATAACGAACACTTTCTTCAGGAACCACAAGCGACGTATTTGGACATGGAAAGATCCTGGAGACAGAGTCAGGAACCAAATTGACTATATTACAATCAATCAGAGATTCAAAAATGCAGTCAAAAACGCAGATTGTGACAGTGACCACAATCCAGAAATCTGTAACATCAGTGTTCGTCTCCACAAATTAAAGCAATCGATCCCTGAATCAAAATTTCAATAGAATCTACTACGTGAAGACCCAGAGATGAAGGCTAGATATGAAATTACAGTGCAAAACCGATTTGATGTCTTAGAAAGGGAACAAGTAGACAAATCGAACATAATGAGAAAGGCTATGGTTGAAGCAGCCAAAGAGGTGATACTACCTAAAAAGAAGGAACGGAAGAAACAATGGATGAAAGCAGAGATCCTAAAATTGATGGAAGAAAAACAGAATATTAGCAACAGGAACTCAGAAGACTATCGAACTCTGGATCGAGGATGTCAAAGATTTTAAAGTCACGATTAATCAGAATGGACATTAAGTTCAGAATTCTAAAGTGCTACGTCCTTCCTGTCTTGATATAGAGATGTGAATCATGGTCAATTACGGCAGAATTAGAAAGAAGGTTGAATGCTGCTGAAGTTTGGATGCTTCGTAGAATTTTAAGGATTGAACATATCAGCAACGAAGAAGTTTTCAGAAGAGCCAACTGCAGGAGAGAACTCTTGAACATGATCAGGAAAAGGTGACTGTCATTCCTTGGCCATGTGTTGAGGAAAGAAGGCTTAGAACACCTAGCACTTACTGGCAAAACAAATGGAAAAAGAGGAAGAGGAAGAGAACGAAATATATTCCTCAAGAGTATATCGACATAGATAGACATCAGAAAAACAAACCTTTTAGAAAAAGCAAAAGACCGAGTTCAGTGAAAAAGAGTGATCACCAACGTCCTGGAAGGACACATGTACCTGAGCGAGAGGAATTCTATGCTTTGGAATTTACTTTATTGTTCTCTTTTTCTTCGTTTCTTGTTTAATATGTGTTGCGATATAGTGTCCTAACTCTTGTTATTTAATATTCTTCGCGAAGTGGACGTAGATACATACTTAAACCATACATGTGATAAATTGCCTCGGACTTTGCTGAATAATTCTAACTAGTTTGTATATTCCATTAGTTAATGCTTATTGTTATGTAGAACCCACGTTCTTTTTAGCTAATATTCTTGGTGATATGGATGTAGGTATAAACTTTAACCACACACGATAATATTCTTGGTGATATGGATGAAGGTATAAACTTTAACCACACACGATAATATTCTTGGTGATATGGATGTAGGTATAAACTTTAACCACACATGATAATATTCTTGGTGAATTGGATGTAGGTATAAACTTTAACCACACACGATAATATTCTTTGTGAATTGGATGTAGGTATAAACTTTAACCACGCATGATAATATTCTTGGTGATATGGATGTAGGTATAAACTTTAACCACACATGATAATATTCTTGGTGATATGGATGTAGGTATAAACTTTAACCACACACGATAATATTCTTGGTGATATGGATGTAGGTATAAACTTTAACCACGCATGATAATATTCTTGGTGATATGGATGTAGGTATAAACTTTAACCACACACGATAATATTCTTGGTGATATGGATGTAGGTATAAACTTTAACCACACACGATAATATTCTTGGTGATATGGATGTAGGTATAAACTTTAACCACACATGATAATATTCTTGGTGATATGGATGTAGGTATAAACTTTAACCACACACGATAATATTCTTGGTGATATGGATGTAGGTATAAACTTTAACCACGCATGATAATATTCTTGGTGATATGGATGTAGGTATAAACTTTAACCACACACGATAATATTCTTGGTGATATGGATGTAGGTATAAACTTTAACCACACACGATAATATTCTTGGTGATATGGATGTAGGTATAAACTTTAACCACACATGATAATATTCTTGGTGATATGGATGTAGGTATAAACTTTAACCACACACGATAATATTCTTGGTGATATGGATGTAGGTATAAACTTTAACCACGCATGATAATATTCTTGGTGATATGGATGTAGGTATAAACTTTAACCACACACGATAATATTCTTGGTGATATGGATGTAGGTATAAACTTTAACCACACACGATAATATTCTTGGTGATATGGATGTAGGTATAAACTTTAACCACACATGATAATATTCTTGGTGATATGGATGTAGGTATAAACTTTAACCACACACGATAATATTCTTGGTGATATGGATGTAGGTATAAACTTTAACCACGCATGATAATATTCTTGGTGATATGGATGTAGGTATAAACTTTAACCACACACGATAATATTCTTGGTGATATGGATGTAGGTATAAACTTTAACCACACACGATAATATTCTTGGTGATATGGATGTAGGTATAAACTTTAACCACACATGATAATATTCTTGGTGATATGGATGTAGGTATAAACTTTAACCACACACGATAATATTCTTGGTGATATGGATGTAGGTATAAACTTTAACCACGCATGATAATATTCTTGGTGATATGGATGTAGGTATAAACTTTAACCACACACGATAATATTCTTGGTGATATGGATGTAGGTATAAACTTTAACCACACACGATAATATTCTTGGTGATATGGATGTAGGTATAAACTTTAACCACACATGATAATATTCTTGGTGATATGGATGTAGGTATAAACTTTAACCACACACGATAATATTCTTGGTGATATGGATGTAGGTATAAACTTTAACCACGCATGATAATATTCTTGGTGATATGGATGTAGGTATAAACTTTAACCACACACGATAATATTCTTGGTGATATGGATGTAGGTATAAACTTTAACCACACACGATAATATTCTTGGTGATATGGATGTAGGTATAAACTTTAACCACACATGATAATATTCTTGGTGATATGGATGTAGGTATAAACTTTAACCACACACGATAATATTCTTGGTGATATGGATGTAGGTATAAACTTTAACCACGCATGATAATATTCTTGGTGATATGGATGTAGGTATAAACTTTAACCACACACGATAATATTCTTGGTGATATGGATGTAGGTATAAACTTTAACCACACACGATAATATTCTTGGTGATATGGATGTAGGTATAAACTTTAACCACACATGATAATATTCTTGGTGATATGGATGTAGGTATAAACTTTAACCACACACGATAATATTCTTGGTGATATGGATGTAGGTATAAACTTTAACCACGCATGATAATATTCTTGGTGATATGGATGTAGGTATAAACTTTAACCACACACGATAATATTCTTGGTGATATGGATGTAGGTATAAACTTTAACCACACACGATAATATTCTTGGTGATATGGATGTAGGTATAAACTTTAACCACACACGATAATATTCTTGGTGATATGGATGTAGGTATAAACTTTAACCACACACGATAATATTCTTGGTGATATGGATGTAGGTATAAACTTTAACCACACACGATAATATTCTTGGTGATATGGATGTAGGTATAAACTTTAACCACACACGATAATATTCTTGGTGATATGGATGTAGGTATAAACTTTAACCACACACGATAATATTCTTGGTGATATGGATGTAGGTATAAACTTTAACCACACACGATAATATTCTTGGTGATATGGATGTAGGTATAAACTTTAACCACACACGATAATATTCTTGGTGATATGGATGTAGGTATAAACTTTAACCACACACGATAATATTCTTGGTGATATGGATGTAGGTATAAACTTTAACCACACACGATAATATTCTTGGTGATATGGATGTAGGTATAAACTTTAACCACACACGATAATATTCTTGGTGATATGGATGTAGGTATAAACTTTAACCACACACGATAATATTCTTGGTGATATGGATGTAGGTATAAACTTTAACCACACACGATAATATTCTTGGTGATATGGATGTAGGTATAAACTTTAACCACACACGATAATATTCTTGGTGATATGGATGTAGGTATAAACTTTAACCACACACGATAATATTCTTGGTGATATGGATGTAGGTATAAACTTTAACCACACACGATAATATTCTTGGTGATATGGATGTAGGTATAAACTTTAACCACACATGATAATATTCTTGGTGATATGGATGTAGGTATAAACTTTAACCACACACCATAATATTCTTGGTGATATGTATGTAGGTATAAACTTTAACCACGCATGATAATATTCTTGGTGATATGGATGTAGGTATAAACTTTAACCACACATGATAGTATTCTTGGTCGTATGGATATAGGTATAAACTTTAACCACACACGATAATATTCTTGGTGAATTGGATGTTGGTATATACTTAAACAATACCCGTTTCAAATTGCTTCAGATTTTGCTGTATATTTCTCATTAGTTTTTATAGTTCATTGGTTAATGTTTATTGTAATATAGTGTCCTAATCCTTGTTATTTAATATTCTTGGTGAATTGGATGTAGGTATATATTTTCAACATATACGTAAATATTGCTTGTGATTTTGCTGAATACTTTTTGCTAGTTTGTATACTTCATTAGTTAATGTTTACTGTAATGCAGTATCCAAATTGTTTACATTATTCATTCATCGTCCTATTTTCTTCTTTCTACCTGAGGAAGACCATGCATATCGAAAATTTATGTTTTTTTACTCTTTGGACGAGGTTTAGACAAATTAAGTTCAAAAAGGTTCTTATTTTCCTCTGTATTTACTGTAATTTAAGATTTAGTGAGCATATAATGTGCCACACTGGATGATCACAACAAGTGAATGGTTGTCTCTCTTTTCATTTATTGTTTTGCTAAGTTGCTGAAACGAGGAGCAACAAACTGTTATTTAAATAAATAATACAATTTTACTTTTTAAATTTCAAGTTATGAACATATTATAAATAAGTATGATTTGGAAGTATGACAAAATGAAAATATATGTATGCAACGAAGTGGGCCTGATCCAATAACTATGGCCATTATGGCAAGAGGAACTGTGACCTGTGCTTCATGCACTACGCTCTTAACAAGATCCTTTATTCAACCATTTGTTTAACTCAAGTGTGCCATTTTTTTATTAGATCCCTATCGTTTGATCGGAATGATACAGCTATTAGAATAATAGTTAAATATTTGATCATTAGGTAGCTATTTGAGACATTCCTAGCCCAATGCCTTGTCAGGTACCTGAAAGTACTCCTCCTCGCTGCTTTGCTCTGTCTAAGTGGCAGACTGCAAAGTTTGAAAACGCTTTTAGAGAAACTATTGAGAGAGGGAGTGAGCGGGAGTGAGATTTTATGTGTGATATAAGCCATTGTAAGAAAGGCCTTACATGAAACCTTGTGTCTACCCAGAATGCCCTAAGACATGAAAATGCAATGCTTATGCAATACTTCAAATTTAAAAGGTGACATAACTTTACAATGCTACAAATAAGACATTGTCCAGTTGATTTTATTCTTAATATAACAGTATAACAAAATTAGACATACTTGTTTGACTATATAATCTATAAAATTCTAATCAATTAATTAATAAAATAATTATGAATTCAACACTGATAGACAGAAATAATATTCCTCCTGAGTTCTTTGACCAAGCCAAAGGTATCCAAATAAGTTATTTAAATTGATTTAAGTACAAAATTTTTAATACTATTAAACCCCAATAAGCATCCTGAAATGTAGTTTTAAATAAAAAAAAAAATGATATCAATGAGTGGATTGCAATTTTCTGACAAGTGACATGAGACTCACACAAGCTTAAAAAGAAAATAAAAAAAAATGTCATGAGGGAATGTCAAACAGTGAACTCCTTTTGAAAAAGGCAAACGAGCTTCTCCATGTTTCTTTTCCAATAAAGTGTCTGGAGGAAATGCAAAATATTTAGGAAGCTCCACAAGATGAGTGTTAAACAAGTTTATATGATGTACAAGTAAATAAAAACTGAGACAAGATCATATAGTACAAGATGCGAGCAATTATCAATGATACATGACGCACTTAATGATTAAGGTAAAATATCATATTTGTTAGTCATCTATTCTATAATAAGTTTACGGAAGTCTGTATGTCCTGAATCATGATGGGATCACACAAAAGATACAGATGACTACTAAAATATACACGTACTCATTACAGTGATAGATTTTTTCCTCCTTAAAATTTGCCTTGAGAATATTTTTCTTAACACACACACACACACACACACATACACACACATACACACACAGTCAACCATGAAAATTGCTTGCATGAGAAATAACATCTGTAAATATAGCTTTGGAAGATTGCCTCTTGAATACTTCCCCTAATTCTCTGGGAAGGAATATTTTAGGGAGAATTTTTCCTGATACAATATTAAGGTAGGAAATCACCAAGAATTTTTCAGCAGATGATAGTGTTAACAAGATGTTTTAATTGTCTTATGACAGATATGACTAATTCTATTGCATAATTATCTTTTATAAACAACGAGTTTTGTATGCAATACTTTCTCATAATTTTTCTTTTTAATTCAGGCAACGAAAACAGAAAGTATCCCCAAAGCATTTGAAAGAAGAACAAGATGATATAACCTTGGTGGTCAAAAGAAAGAAACAGGATGCTGACACAAACAATGATACGTCATCAATCAATGTGGCTTTAAAGAAAATAAACAACAATTGATATAGTTTTCATTTGGAGAACAGGGTTCATTTCATTTTATTGATTTTTATTGATTTTTATCTTTTTACACTTTCTATATATTTTTCCTCCCGTTTTTTCCGATATTAATACAAAGTTTTTCGATCCTGCTGTACTTATGCCAAAATGGACCATTAACCTTTGGCTCTTAATAAAGGAATAGTATCTTAGAAACACTAAGGCGTTGTTTATTGACAAATATGTTATAAAAAGACAGTTGATGAAGAGAAAGCTGTAGGTATAAAGTATGTTTATATAAGAGAGCTTAGGAAGTGAGGTAATTGCTTGTACAAGCATACGAAACTTTATTATTTTATTAAAACTAATGATAATAAAAAATTTCTGACAGTTCAAGCCAATTTATCTTAGATATTAGAGACATTTTCTTGGAGAAGGGGTAAGATCTTATTCAGTTATCTAATTTTGTTTAGTTTAGCCTAAAAGAAGAAGCTGTTAAAAATGAGATGAGTACACCATATTATTATTATTATTATTATTATTATTATTATTATTTCATAATTTTTACACAGGTAAATCGTAATCAGTAAATTGGAAATACTGTTTTCGCTACGAGACCTGTATTTGACTATGCCTGCATTCATATAGGTTTTGACAGTAATAATACTGTACTCTAATTAAATAGACGTCAAGGTGTAGACTACAGCAAAATATATAAAGAAATCGCTACTTTAAGCTTTGTTTGATTGTGTAATTAGACATATCTCTGACAGCAATGACTCTGTTTACAATACTATCCAATAGAAAGTAATTTGATGTCGTATCGAAGAACGTTATTGGCGCTTCATACTTTATAGAAGATTTCAGAATTCGTAATACACCGAGTTAATTGACAGCTTAACCGCTTGCTATGCAGTATTAATAAATGGTGTATAATACTTCCTTTGATAGAAACCACGTACTATATTATTGTGTATGCTTGTCTATCGCTGTCTATGTTCCAGCCAAAGACTAGATCAATAAACACTACTTAAACTTGAGAAAATAAATACGTATCTAATAGAAAAAAAATTTGGTGTAAAGGCTACATCGGTAGTCTCGCATTTTCCCGTAAATACTCAGGAAGTTCATCTGTAAGCAAATGTTTTATGTTCAGACAAGTACTATTTCTAGGGTAGTGGGGGAGTACCCTCTGGTAACAGCCTGAGAAGAAGTAAGACGACTCCTCTCCACTGCAGTCTGGGAGAGACATCATGGGAGACTGGCGTCGATTACTCCCTCAGCCTCCTAAATCTAAGTTTGCGTCTGTTCTGGCATCCAGCGGCACCTTAGTAACATGGAACTTAGTAACTGAGTCTGCCAACATTTGGTGGCAAGTACTGTTATGAAATTGTCCATGGAGCCGCTCCCTCTGTGGACAGTAACTGGACCACGTATACCTCTATGAAATGAATTCAAATAAAAAAGGATTAGTAAACGACATAAATGGGTCCTTGTCTGGCTATATGCAAAAGACAGGAGTCTCGTCCAGTCATGGAAGTAATGGATTGCAGATTATACATGATCGTAAGACTGCGACTGCAAAAAAAGAGAAAGAGAAACTGAAATGTATCACCAAAATTGCAACATTGAATGTCCGTATATTTCAAAAAAGCAAGCCTGACAATGCTCTACAAGAAGCAGAAACATTAAATCTGTCCATTTTGGGAATATCTGACATGAGATGGAACAACAAAGGTCTCATCATAAAGAACACGTAGACCATCATCTATTCAGGAAATGATAAACACAGTAATGGAGTCGGCCTACTGCTGGATGAGAAAACTTAAAGTATTTCCATTGGCTACTGGGGAATCTCAGACAGAGTCGGACTCATTAAAATCAAGGAGCCCAAATTTTGTCTCATCTTAATACAAGTATATGCTCCCACCTCAACGATGGGAGCATATACAGTTCTACGATGAGATGAACTTAGCTATCAACAAAGGAATCAGTCCTGAGACAGGTTGATCAGGAAAAAAATCTCTTGAAGAACATCAGAGGTAGACAGATTAGGTTCCTGGGAATGTAATGCGAAAAGGAAAACTCGAACACTTGTCTTTAACCGACAAAATTGACGGTAAAAGGGCAAGAGGAAGACAAAGAAGAAAACACCTGCACCAACTAACAGAGAATCCTAATTCATTAATACGGGCAACATACAATCGAGCAAAATGGAAAGAACCACTGAAAAGAGGCCGCCGATGGCTGGAACAACTTCGGCAATGAAACAAGAATTCCTTTTTCAAGGTAGCTAAAGCTCTCTATTGCATCTAAAATGAATTCATCCTAAAGAGTAGGGATTAATTATAACATCAAAAAAGGCAGCAACAGTTTCAAAAAAGTGGTTTAAAAATTTTAATTGGACTATCCATTTCGCTCTGGAATAACGCATTGGACAAAACTTCGACAGTTCCTCAGGTAAGGCAATTAGGTGACATCACAGGAATTTGGTTATTTGTTATGACTCCTGTAGGTAAATTTTTCAAAAACAGAGCAACATTAGCAAAAGAGAGTAATATCAATAGTTATATTGATAATGATGATGGTGGTTTCCCTTGAAACTTCTCAGTTATTTAAGTGCTACATATGATGTCAAACCTATCAACACCTGATTATAAAAGCTGAGAATGTCCCATTTTATTACATTTGCTGCACATTGCGTTTTTCGATCTCCAGCAATCATCTCCTTGGTGTCAAATTGCTCCACATCGTTCGCACATGATACGATGACTATCTGATAAATTGTTCTTGGGACGTTGTTGATTCGAGTGATTTCGATTTTTACCAGGCTGATATCGATTGTTTGATCCCTCCCTTCTTGAAGGATAATTGTTACGACTGTTTCCATGCCAACGTGGATGATGGCAGTTGGAGAGATTAATTCTGTTTATGGATTCGGTGGTTTGGTTCACGTTATTGTCATGATTATTTGACTTTTCGATATGTCTAGATTGTATTTTGCTCCTCCAGCTTGGAAGGAAGGATCATTGGAATTTGACATTCAGCTGCCTTGTTGAGTCTTGGCTTACTCTGTTGTAAAATACACAAACATACAAATAGTAGAAGTGTTCTGTGGGTTTCAGTGAATCCTTGTCGCCAATGTTATTTCATTTGTTTCACTTCAGATTGGTCTTAATATTTCCAATATAAACATAAAACATGAGAATCGAGACAGTAAGAATTTGGCCACTTTGGCTGCTAGAATTGTTTTCCACTACTAGAGTGATTTCATGTAAAATGCACGAATACACGAAGTGAAAATCGTAGCCGAAGCTATGTAAAATAACAAAGTGTAAATACTGCACTTGTTAGCCTACCCCAAGACCTTGAAGTATCGGATTGACATCCAACAGAGTTTAGTCTGTCTCATGGGTAAATGAAACTCTTTAGCCCTGAGAGGTACCCTCTAGTAATGGTGACACAAAGAGAAATACAGGTGGTAGTGTAATCTAAAGCTTATTAATCTCGAAAGAGTGCAATATGGATTATCAATTTGTAGCAAACAAGGGCGTGAATAAGATAAGAACCACTGAAGAAAGTCCGTCGCCCGATGCTTCATGGCCCAGCAGCATGAACCAGCTCATTACCAAACTACTGGTAGGAGAATCAGGAGAAAATGGTCACAGGATGAAAACAGGATTGTTATGGAGTGTAATTATAACAGTGAGCCAAGCCGTAATGGCGACAGAAAAAGAATGCATTGTGTGTGGATCAGAAGAAATATGCCCCAGTTATGGAGCAAAGAGTAGTAGATCAGAAGAACCAAGTCACAAAGAAGCAGTGGTTATCAAATCTGGAGCTCGAAGAGATAAAAGATCAATCGAGAATAGATCGAATGGGCAGGGGGAATATGGAATCATAGATGGGAGTAGAATTGAGGACGTTCTTGAACTGGTGTCAAATGTTGATCATAGGATTGCTGATAGAATTGGTCATTTCTCACTTTATGAGAAACAAAAGATGAAAAGGAGAATTTGATTGAACAGTTAAATGAGATAGGTAAGAAGGAAAGAAAAAGATTACCATCACTGAGAGGCGTTAAAAAAGGGAAGGTGTATGCAGCAGTGAAAAAGGTGGACAGTGTAATGGGCAAGATGAAGGTAAACAACATCACTGAGACTAATGATCTGTTATATTGTGAAGCCGTAATGTTGACAGAAATGCTTGAAATGAAAAGCAAAAATAAAGAAACAAGAAAAGAACCACGGTGGAAACGTAGGCTTGAAGGGCAAGTTAAACATTTGAACTGAGATCTAGGTCGAGTGAATACCTTAAATGACAAGAAGAAAGGAAGAAGAAAGATTCAGATGCATTGCAAAGAAAGTACATTTTCAAGCAGAAAGGATTGCAATCTGTGAAAGAGGAGCTGAGACAAAAGATTAAAGCTAAAAACGAAAAGATTACAAAATATAAACAAAGAACCAAGCAATATCAACAGAATAGACAATTCAAGAACAACGAAAGTGGATTCTGTAAACAACTGAAAGATGAAGGAGAGCAGGGCAAATGTGAAGTACCGCATGGAGATGAAGCAAGGCAGTTCTGGTCAGACATGTGAAGTACAGAGGTGAAACACAATAAGGATTGAAAGTGGTTACCATACTGTAAAACATGACGATGAATTCTGAATCACGACAAGCAGAAGTGAATACCACGGAAGAGAAAATAAAGAAGATTCTTAAAAAAATAACAAACTGGAAGGTGCCTGGACCAAATAGTGTACAAAGTTTCTGACTAAAACCTTTAACCAGGCATAAATATTTAGAGCAATGTTTCATTACATGATTGAAAGGACAGACACCAGCGTGGATGACAAAGGGTTGAACTATTCTGTTACAGAAAGACAAGTCAGAGGGGATAAACGCAAATAACTACCACCCCATCACATGTTCACCTCTTTGTTGAATGTTACTAACAGCATTGTTATCAGATGGAATTTACTTGTTTTTG
The DNA here is from genome assembly GCA_003991215.1 of Morbakka virulenta. Lineage (NCBI taxonomy): Eukaryota > Metazoa > Cnidaria > Cubozoa > Carybdeida > Carukiidae > Morbakka > Morbakka virulenta. Next base: position 131,253 of record RDPX01000601.1, on the reverse strand, counting down.
AAAAGAAACAAGCTTCTGTCTGAGGAAGAAAAGGGATTCAAAAGGAAGAGAAGAGGAACAGCAGATCTGTTGCTTAAGGACAAAATAATAAGCAGAGAGGTTAGAATAAGGAAAAAGAACTTAGTAATGGGATGGATTGACTATAGAAAAGCATTTGACATGGTGCCACATGCTTGGATTTTAAAGTGCTTGCGTATCCTGTGAATAAACAATACTTTAGTGCATTTCCTAGAAAAGACAATGAAAGATTGGAGTATTAAACTGACATGTGGTAACGAATCACTAGGAGAGGTTAAGACTAAAAGAGGTATATTTCAGGCAGATGCCTTAGGACCGCTTTTTTGTTATAATAATCATTCCTGTATCCAAGGAATTAAAAAAGAAAAACCATTGATATGAATTTGCAACAAAAAGAGAAATAATCAATCACTTATTTTGCATCGACGATCTTACGTTATATGCAAAGAACGAAAAGAACGTGATTCACTTATGCAGACAGTCAGATGGTTTAGCAAGGACATTGCCATGGAAGCTGGCATCGAAATGTGCTCAACATTGGCAATGAAGAGAGGGAAAGGATCACATCAAAATGTTACAGTTATAAAATCACTAAAATAGGGCTAAGGATACAACTCTTTAGATGTATTGCAGGCAGATTAAATGGAGATAGAACAGATGAACGGCAAAGTGTGTCGTAAATGTAAGAAATGGGTGAGAAAGATATTACAGGCATATTTAAATTGGGGAAATGTCACCAAGGTTATTAATGCGTGGGCTGTTCCTGTATTGAGATACTCTGCTACTTTCCTCAACAGGAAAAGGGCTAAACTTTAAAGGATGGATCGAAGAACAAGGGAGCTCTTAAGTATATACAAGGGACCCCAATCAGAGAATAATGTTGATGGATTATACATACCCAGGAAAGTAGGTAGATGGGGACTCATGAGGGTTAAAGATACGGTTAATCTTTCCATAATTGACCTAGAAAGATACGTCGAAGACGACAAGGTAAAACTGGTAGTTGCAGTTAGATGTGATGCTGAGAATAAGGATACTGAAACAGAAAACGAGTTTAAGAGAAGGAGCAGACAAGAAAGGAAAAGCAACTGGAAAGTGTTGCATGGCTAATTTATCAGATGAACTGAGGATGTGGCAGATAAATATCAATGGCTAATGCTGAAGGAAGAATACCTGCAAATCATCTTAAGTGTAATAATATGGCACAAAAGGAATATAAACCCAGGCATGATTGGGTTGGAAAAAAGATACATTGTGGGTATACAAGAAATAAGGCCTTGAAATGAAAAAAATATGGTACGAACATGAACTGCAAGCTGTATGCGAAAAGGATTAAGGTTAAGTCTTGGTTATGACACTGCAAGTGATCAGTAAAGATATAGAAATGAAATTTTGGAATAAAGAAATGTGGTGAAGTAGTTATGAAAATAGGAAAATTAATCAATAGATTGTACTTTCAAATGGTAAGAAGATTAAGGAAATGGAGATGGATGGTTATAGCTACCTTCTGATATTGGAAAAGATGCAAACAAGGAAAAGGAATTGAAATACAAATTTAAACATGAATTCCTGAAAAAGGCAAGATAGATAGGTAATCGAAAATGAATGTATATGATATGATAAAGGCAATAAATACAAGGGCGATTTCTGTTTTATGATATGGACCTGGCATGATGAGAGGTTAAGAGAAGAATTTGCATGAATGAACAGAAGAATTGAGAATCTGACTAGAAAATGGTACACCCAAAGTGTGATATTGTACGATTTAATGTACCAAGGCACAAAAGAAGAGAAGGGCTAATTCGTTATAAGGGGTAAATCAAGGGTAAAGAGAACAGATTGGATTATTTTAAGCACAGCAATAAACCTGAAACCAACAAGGATTTAAGCAACCATCATAGCAGAAGAGAAACTAAAATCTTAGAGAGGAAACCCAGAAAAGAGAAAAGAATGCATGTCCAATACAGCAAAGAGATTGATGAATGGATTGCTTAAGATAAAACCTGAAGATAGCACAAAAATGGCAGCTTGAAATTTATATATTAACGTAAATATATGTTGCACAAAACCAAGCAAGAAATCAGTCTAAAACATAAATTTTAAAAACGTTCATATATATCCTTGCAAAAAATCTAACTTTGCTGATTATGTAAGGTAAATGTGGAGAATGTGAGCCATCTCTTCAGTTCTTGTAAGATGTTTGTTCAAAGAGGGTACAAAGGCTATGATAAAATTTGAAGCAATGTCCTTTGGAATCTTTGAAAAAATTTTGGTTTCAATGTCAGCAATAAATGGTAAATAAAATTAAAAACATAAAAGTGATGAAGTCTTGAAAAAGAAAACAGCCAAGATATTGTAGAATTTTGATATGCAAAAAGACACAGTTATTGAGCACAAATATTCTGATATTCGTTTAATCAATAAAGAGAATGCTTGAATGAATGCTTTATTATGGACGTGACAGTACTAGTTGATTATAATATATATATAAAATGGAGTTTGAGACGATGAGCAAATATTCTGTGTTGCAGGTAGGGCTTTAACTGACGCTGAACAGAAAGACCAGTTATAGCAATAGTCATCAGAGACCTTCGGTTAATCCGAAAGACACTACATTTATTGATATATAATCAAGCCAACAATGTCACTCCATTAATTTTTGCAATATATTTCGAAGTTAATACTTCATCTTCAGGCTACAAGGTAAAAATACAAAAACAGTAAAACTGCTGAATACAATATTTCCTATCTCATGTCAACATCTCTCTGCAGTATACACAGTTCTAACGAAATCTAACACAGTGAATTCGAATCTTCAATCTTTTTGAATAAACTACGATAACTGAGAAGTCTCCCTTGAGGGACCTTGTTGACAAGTTAAATTTTTATGACTAATTCGCGGTTTTTGTACTCACCCCTTGTATTCAATGTTGGTTTTTTTCCCGAATGAGTAATGCCTCTAATGTCATTAACTTGTATTCCGACTTAGTCGACTTTACTATTATTTCTGCATGACTGATTGATAGCTCCACGTTACACATTTTAAAATGCTGTCCCACGGCTTTATATTTATGCTCCTTTACACGGGTTAGCAGATGTCGGGTAGTTTGCCCCACGTAACATGATAGGCATCGCGAACACGTAATTTTATATACTAAATCGCTTTGCATAGGTTTTTCCACGGGTACTTTTAATGATGGTAGAACTGTTTTTATTTTCTTAATCATAGAGACAATTTTGCACGGTGCCTTAATGAGTTTCAACTAGCGTTCAAATTCGAGTTCACTGTGTTAGATTTCGTTAGATTCGAATTCACTGTGTTAGATTTCGTTAGGACTGTGTATACTGCAGAGAGATGTTGACATGAGATAGGAAATATTGTATTCAGCAGTTTTACTGTTTTTGTATTTTTACCTTGTAGCCTGAAGATGAAATATTAACTTCGAAATATATTGCAAAAATTAATGGAGTGACATTGTTGGCTTCATTATGTATCAATTGTACAAAATTGCACAATGTTTTTACCAAACAAACTACATTTGTTTACCGAGAAATCTGGCATAAAACATGGCTTTATAATATGGCAAAAAGCAGCACTGGTGGAAACTGCAGGGATATTATGAAAAGGTTTATGATTAAGACGTTGGAGGAAAAGACAAAGTCAAACCTCTATCGTACGTGCTTGCACCTGATAATGAACTGTATAAAGCCAGTATCAAAGTCACTGACTGTAGTAAATATAAAATATTATCATTATTATTATCCTGTATCTAAACACAGCTTCCAGCTGGACGTTGATACCAAAGTCTAGACATCAAGTAACTCCCAGTCACTTCAGGTGTCCAGTACTTTCCTGAGTATTCTTCCTGTACGGAGTAGGCTTGCTTGTTGTATTTGTCCAATACTACACTTGATATCGATAGTCTTTAACCATTCTCCAAGCTTTGCATTAACAGTGCCCAACGCGTCAACAACAATTGGCATCATCTTCACGCTTTTACAATTCCAAATATTCTTCAGTTCCCATTTCAAAGCTTGATATCTCTCTAATTTGACTTCTTTAACTTCATTGATGGAGAATGTAAAATATTATTATTATTAATAATAATAATTATAATAATAAATCTTCCTATGCATTGTCAGTCACCAGTCCAGGAGTGGGAAGTGCTGTAGTCATGAGTTTTTGTCTTACAACAACAACAATCCCGTGAGCAGTGTGCCATTCCTCACTGATTGTAGGGTGGTACTTGCAAGGTTAAAGTGATTTTGTCATTTTTATTTGGTTTTCCATTTCATCTCACGGTGATGGCTACAGTACATGTGCCTGTATTCAACTTACCTAGTTTGTTGCTGGATGCTGAATGTGGGTTTCCACCCACTGACCACTAGACGTCGTGTAACCACTCGATAATAATAATAATAATAATAATAATAATAATAATAATAAATGTCCTGGGTATTGACATTAAACTACATCCGGTTGTGGAGTTTCGACGTGGGCGAATGAGGTTACCCTTTGCCACAACTACCTCCAGGTCACCCTTGAGCAAGGTGTAGCACCCGTTAGCTCTCCCCGAGACCATGACGTACCGGGTTGGCATCCGGCGGGGGCTAGTCTGCTTCATGGGTGGAGGGGACTCTTTAGCTTTGGTCGGCAACCCCTCTAGAGATGGTGTCTCGAAAAAAATACTAGGGAAGGAAAACCTTACACAAACCGATCCTTATATTCATTCAAAATGAAAACTAGACAAAATAATTCATACCGCATGGCCCGTCGCGCGGGTTACCAAGGGGCACTTTCCTCAGTGAGCGACCAGGCTGAGTGTATCGATCATGCTACTAGGTCTACATCCTCTACAAATGATCTACAAGGTAATCAGAACCGGAATACTCCCAACCTTGAACCTGTAGTGATAAGAAATAACAAAAAAGAAACTCGACAAAGTTGGAACCCAGAGGATTACAGAAATGTACTAAGGGCTTTTTACACCGCCCAAAACAATCCTACGAGAAATTTGACTGAACAAACCTATTCTGAATGGCGGAAAATTGTAGGAAACGAAACTAGGAACTACATAGATGCTAATAAACTAGCTAACGTACGCCGAGATATTATCAAAAATAAGCGCTTAACTGATGCACAAATTGACGTTATAAGAACAGAAATCCGAAGTTCTTGCGAAGATGTTGATGAGGAAACAGTAATGGATGATCGGGAACCTGTAGTTAGGCTACAAAGAATGTCGGAAGATGATGTGAACGAGAGAATTCGGGAAGTGAGTGAACATCGGATAGGTGGTCCGGAATTTACTGCAGATGATAGGGAAAAGATTGCTTGTGCTAAGGAAGACATACTTCGTGAGCTTGCTATTGTAGAGTATACCTCGTTGGAAGATAGAGATTCTTTACCAAAACTTACATTTTCAATTAAAAACAACTTAGTGGTCGAACTTTATGACGTTGCTTTAAGTGAGATCGTAAGTGAAAATGAAACTGACTTAACTTATATCAACAAGCTAATGTATGCAACCGCCAAAGCTGCAACCCAAAGAGTAGGTATTAAAATTAAGAAAAATAAAAAGAAACATGTTAATAAAGAACCGAAATGGAAAGTTAAACTAAAAAA
>RDPX01000601.1:53873-72233 GCA_003991215.1 Morbakka virulenta | reverse complement strand
CTAGGAAATATCACAAAACCTCTATCAACAGTTTATTATTACATTAAAAGGCCTCTCTTTCCTATTCCCAATAAAACTAGGAAATATCACAATACCCCTATCAACAGTTTATTTTTACATTAAAAAGGCCTCTCTTTCCTATTCCCAATAAAACTAGGAAATGCATTTCCACACTTACATAGGTATGGAAGGTATTCGTGGGAGTAAACTTGCATTTTGTCAATTTTGATTTTAAAACCAAAGAAAATATTCCATCCCACTTACCCCTAATACTAATGCACACAAACAAAAAACATGTGTGATTTTTATGTGTATTATTTTTAGTGTAGGCTTTGGACCATCATGCTGGCAAAAGAACAAAAAAATACTGCATCGCATTTAATATTTAACAAATTTCAAACAGTATTTTTGTTTTGGCTTTCATTTTCATTTACATATGTGTTATCCACCAGAGTGTATAATGACTTCATATTTTTGAACTTTCAAACTTTATTTTATATATAAGTTTTTACGTTTTACCCAACTAAAATACCTTTTATCGTAGTTATTTTTACTAAAGGACCATCTGACCAAATTCATACGCTTGCTGAAGGTCAGCATCGTTGTTAGCATCGTGGTATAAAGCTTATGAGCCACACAATGTAACTATGGGAACGAGTGTTCGAGTCAAGACTACCCAAGATAGTAACGAACAGTGGAAAACACCTTGGGCTCATGCCTGGCAGAAGCACAACTGAAGCAATATTTGCACTGAGGTTGCTGATGGAAAAGTATCGGGAATTATAGAAACAGTTGGTCTTTGTTTTTATAGACTTAGAAAAGGCCTGTGACCGCGTACCTAGGGAAGACTTTATGAGAGTGGCTGGAATACCGGAGCACTGTGTGAGTGTAGTGAGTGACATGTATAAAAACTGTACGACAGCTGTGCGATGTCCGGTCGGGACAACTAGCACGTTCCTGGTAGATGTAAGTTTACACCAGGATTCGGCCTTGAGTCCATTCCTTTTTGCTATGATCATAGACAACCTAACAACTGGAGTGAGGAGAGAGGCGCCATGGACAATGATGTTTGCGGACGACATTGCACTGTGCTACAAGACTAAAGAGGAAGCACAACTGGAGCTGAATAAATGGAAAATTTCATTGGAGAAGAGAGGTCTACGAGTGAGCAGGTTAAAGAAGGAATTTCTGTGCACAAATAACAATGAAGGAAAATTAAGATCATGATGGGAGATGCAGGGGTAACTATAGTGTATGAGTTCAAGTAACTGGGCTCAGCGATTGAGAGTACTGGTGGCTGTGACAAAGGATGGAATAGCTGGAAGAAAGTCAGTGGGGCTATGTGCGACAGAAGTATGCCAATGAAAGTCAAGGGGAAGGTGTATTGAACAGTTGTTAGACCCGAGATGCAATACAGCCTGGAAATAATACCAATGACCAAACTACAAGAAAAGAAGATAGATGTGAATGAAATCAAAATGTTGAGGTTTGCCATGGGAAAGAATAAACGGAACAGGATCCGAAATGAGAGAGTAAGGGGTCAGCTGGGAGTGAATGCTAGGTTGGGAGAAAAGCGAGAGAAGCAAGAATGAGATGGTTCGGATATGTCATGAGGCGGGAAATAGGGTAATCAAAATGCAACCTCCTGGAAGAAGAAAGCAAGGACATCCAAAAAGAAGATTCTCCGATTCCATCAAGGAGGATATGGAAATATTTGGCCTGTCAGCGGCAGACGCTGCTGATATAGGGAAATGGCGAAAGAGAGTCCCCTGTGGCGACCCCATTTAAATGTAAGAAGCCGAGAGGAAGAAGAAAAAGCTGAAGGTCAGCATCACTTTTGAATTCACATATTTGTCTTGCTCTCGCCTAAATTTAAAAGCATCCCTTCTTGCAATACCAAAAAATCTTGTGCCATTTAAAAAAGGCAGAAAGGCAGGATTTTCAAGCTTCTTACACGTACTAATGGCTGTCTATGCCAAACCAGTTGCGAATTCTTTTGGACCAAGATTCACTATTACCTTTTCCAATTGTTTACATTGCGTTCACTATAGTTAAAAGGATCTTGAAGATTAAATGATAATAATACTTACCAGACGTATTTGCTCAATTTGTATGGAATCGATTGGAAACACAATATACCCTGATGTGCTGGTAGTATTAAAGTATTTGTTTATATATCTTTTTCTTAAAACGCCATTAAATAATACCATATCCAAACAACTCACATATATTTTCAATTTCCAACTGATAAACGTTTGTGTCGTGTGTTTGCACGCTGTATGACAAAGTTGCGATTCACTGTAAATCATTGAACGTCATGAAATTTTATGACTGTTTTTAATTCCATTGTTAATTTACAGTGTTAGGGAGTGTCTTAGATGTGTTGTGATCATGTGAGTCATAATATTAAGGACAATGAAATATTTCAAAATATCACCTCGTTTTCAAATCAGTACTTCTCTTGTTAGTTATGATTGCATCCTTATTCTGAAATGTTTTCTATTTCCAGTTATATACAATTCGTCATCAAATACAACTACATCGTTTAGATCGCCTTCCTTTGAAACTGGAATTGCAGCAATAGAAGACACCTTTCTAACGCAGATAAAATCCTCGATTATGGCAACTTCAAACAAAGATATAATTCAATGTACCTCTGAAAGATCGAACAGTATTTATATCAAACAAAGTGTCAAACAACCAAGTTTCAATATTCACTCAGTAATGAAATTGAAAACTACGTCCAATGCCATTCTTATTAGTGCAACGCCAACGTTATCTCCTCCAGGTAACAAAGTAACAATTTCAAGCATTCAGTGGACGCCACATAAACGGAAGATTACATTGAATTATCTAATGAAACCATACAATGTGAGTTCGTGCTTTCAATTTTATTCTTATTATTCGTATTCTTATTATTCTCACTATTATTATTATTTTATCATCATCATCATCATTATTATTACTATTATTATCATTATAATTTAAGTTAACGTCAATTTTTTTGATCTTTGATCTTTGTTATTGCAATGATCCCGCTAAGTATTTTACTCAATAGAGAGAAGCTTGGATATTTCTTCGGTCACAGTAGGTGTTGGTCAATCATTTATTGTTCATGGACGATTTGAAGCTGTTTAGGCGGAGTAAACGAGAGTTGGAGGCATTGGTCTAGGTGGTGAGGGTTTACTCTAGGGACATTGGGATGGAATTTGGGTTAGATAAGTGTGCTGCTTTGGAAATTAAAAGAGGTGAAAGGGCTGAATGCGAGGGAATCGAGCTACCGAGTGGGGAGTTGGTGAAGGAGGTTGATGAAGATGGGCACAAGTACCTGGGAGTGCTAGAAGGGGCGAATGTCATGCAGAAGAAGATGAAGGAGAAAATTGGGAATGCGTACGTATGACGTGTGAAACTGCTGGCAAAGTCGAGGTTGTACGTTGGGAACTTGGTTCGCGGTATCAATGCGTGGGCAGTTAGTGTTGTCCGATACAGCTCTGGAATACTGAATTGGTCTGATGCTGAGCTGCGCAAACCAAGACAAGGAAGATTTTAACGATGAATGGTGCTTTCCATAGGAATAGCAGTGTAGATCGCCTGTACATCGCAAGAAAGTATGGGTGTCGTGGCTTGATCAGCGTTTAAGATTGTGTGAGGCAGGAAGATTTAGGGTTAGAAGAGTATGTACATGATACTGAGGAGACGATTTTGGAACAGGTAGTTAGAATGATTATGCTTGGAAGGAAGACGAAGGAGCATTACAAGACGAGAGTGGATGAGGAGAGAAAGGAGAGATTGATGGAGAAGGCTGTGCAAGAGATCAGTACAGTGGGTTAAGGGTGGTTTCCTTGCAAAAAGCACAGAGGCGTTTGTGTTTGCTGCTCAAGACCAAGCAGAGGACAAGGTTGGCGCAGTCGAAGTGGGATCGTGGTGTTAGTCCTATGTTTTGCATCTGCGGAGTGGAATTTGAGTCCGTTTGGCATGTTGAGTGTGGATGTAAGGTACTGGCTCAGAAGGAGTACAAGAGGCGACATGACAGGGTGGGATTAAGAATGTATTGGGAGCTGCGCAAGAAGTATGGGTTGAAACATTGCTGGGAAGTGATTTGAAGAGGTGCCTGACATAGTTAGAAAGAGTGAAGATGGTAGGTTTGAAGTTTGGTGGGATAGATTACTGGAGACAATGCAACAGGTGGAAAGTAATCGTCCGAATGTTGTTGTTGTTGACCGCACTGAGAAGAGATGGCTGATTGTAGATTTTGCTGTACATTTCGATCAAAATGTGACAGCTAAGGAAGAAGAAAAGGTCACTAAGTATTCTCCCTTGGCCCAACAAATCCGTACGTTACACAGCGTATCTACCAGCGTTGTTCCAATCGTTGTGGGAAGCTTAGGAGTGGTAACGAAGCGGTTAGAGCGCAGTTTGAAAGAGTTGGGCATCCTTGATGTTTTGGATGGTCTCCAAACATCTACCATCATTGGAATCACCAATATATTGAGGAAAGTGCTTAGCCTCTAAAGCTCCTGGTCAATAACCGGGGTTAAGTTTTCTCGTCTGGCAGGTAAATACCATCTCCCTGTGCAGGCTGTCATGCTGGACATGAAATTTGTTATTATAATAATAATAATTATTATTATTATTACGTGTAAACACCGTCTGGTTGAAATTTGACTATTGGTAAAGTTCGCCGAACATCAAGTCACAACCAGCAACCTTAGATGTCAAACGCATATAGTAGTATTTTTGCTGTTCTTAGCAGGCAGGCAAATTTGTTTGTGCACAGAAAAATATATTTCCGCTGACGTGTTCAAGCCAGCTGTGGAAGCCTTTGATATGCAACCTAGTGTCCCTATAACCATGGATATAACTTTTACATTTTTGCAAGTCCCAGTCCTTTTTACCTCCCATTTAAAGTCTTGGTGTTGTTTAATCTTATCCCTTTCCTTTTCATGTACTCCTATTTCAAATGGGCATGAGACATTTATAATTGTACAGAAACATCCTTTCTTTTCAAGTATTAAAATATCTGGCCTTGAATGCTCCAAAACTTTATCGCTTTGAATTCGCATATCCCCAGAGTATTTTAACTTTTTCATTCTGAACAATGCTATTTGCTTTAGGCTCATACTATTTTATCTGTTTGTTCTAAATCATACTTCTTACAAAGCTGCCAATTTAAGACTTAAGCTATTTTATCATGTCTCCACTTCTTGTACTACTTCTGACCCAGCTGTTTGTATATCTGGTATATCTTCTCTGATAAAACGCTAGTAAAAAGTTTCCACATCAATTCTAAACATGTTATTGGTTTATAGATTGTGACTGCATTACCTTTTCCTTTGTCTTTCATAATTAGAACGGTTGTGCCCTTAGAGAGTGAAGATGCACATTCCCAGGTTTGAGGCATTCATGAAATAATCTGCCATTCTTGGGTATGGTGACTTGATGTTTTTTATCCCAAATCCCTGCTCTCCCTCTGGAGACTTCCTGGTGACTTCCAATTACTCAGTTTGCTTTCTTTCCAAGCAGCTCCTGCAAGCAATTCGCGTGGGTCAACACATCATACTTGTTTTTCTTGTTTAGGAGAACGATAAATTCTTCGTTGTCAAAAGAGAGATTGCACAAAGAACTTTTCCTTTTATTCATTTTTTACCAGCGAGTTAAGGCGATGGGGTTACATTATTGTCTGTTATTCTTTTATTCTTTTTGTAATTAAGTAGTCTTCATGTAAAATCTACAGTGTAAACTGTTCATAGCTAATGACCAATTTAAAATACATTTTTAGCACACTATTTTAACATTGGAAATCAAAAGCCGCATTTCAAAACTTATCCAAGATAAAGTGGTACTTGATTGTCTACATTTAAAGAGAGGGTAGGCTTGAATTTTATTTTCTCATTTTCTGATGTTTTTTGTAATTTCTTTATCAAGCACGAATAGGATGTATTTATAGCTTAGACGTTTCTCTGGATCCCTACTTCAAGGAAACGCTACTATGAGGAAATGCTTTCAACAGAAATGGTCTTTGTGTATCTGTCTATCTCCACCTCTCTATACCACATCTTCTCCAAGTATCATTTTATGCGCCACTTTTATTTACTTTTTAAACACATGTAGTCTCCTCTCGGAGTGTTATTGTCAATTTATACCAAAACATGTAAATATTATATATATATTATATATATATTATATATATATTATATATATATATTATATATATTATATATATTATATATATCATATATATTATTTATATATTTTTTATATATTATATATTATATATTATATATATTAAAAGTATTATTATAACAAAAAAGGGTATCAGAATGCGATTAAATAATCGAAGCGACAAGCAAATATCAAAAAGTATGGTAATTTACCAAGTTTCTCAACCAGAGTTATTTTGTTTCTCGAAACCCGAAGAATGGTAGAAATTAACCAAANTCTCCAAGTATCATTTTATGCGCCACTTTTATTTACTTTTTAAACACATGTAGTCTCCTCTCGGAGTGTTATTGTCAATTTATACCAAAACATGTAAATATTATATATATATATATTATATATATATTATATATATTATATATATATTATATATATTATATATATATATTATATATTATATATATTATATATATATATTATATATATTATATATATTATATATATCATATATATTATTTATATATTTTTATATATTATATATTATATATATTAAAAGTATTATTATAACAAAAAAGGGTATCAGAGTGCGATTAAATAATCGAAGCGACAAGCAAATATCAAGAAGTATGGTAATTTACCAAGTTTCTCAACCAGAGTTATTTTGTTTCTCGAAACCCGAAGAATGGTAGAAATTAACCAAAAGATTCCAGACATTTTGTCAACCCCAGATTTTAACAAAAAATACAGTGAAACTCAAGTAAACACTCTTATAATTATAACAGACTGTCCTCCCAGAGGACACATCAACGTCATTAATTTTAACAGATGACGAAAGGAAGGATTGCAATACAGTTGGTACAGATTGGCATTTTTTTTTATCGATTTTATTGGTTAAATCTATTTGTTTTGTTTTATCTATTGCTTAAATCTTTTCCCTTTTTCCCTATATATTTTAAGTGTTTATATTTAACAGATAAATGCAAGTTCTCCTTAGCTGTTTTTGTAATTTCCTTGTAGGCAGAGCAAACAAACAGCAAATAAAACGTTTGTGCATGTAAACTACCTTCCTCTCAACTGCCAAGACAGTTCATTTCTGCTTAAGATAGAAGTTGAAGATATAACAATTAACGGTGAGAATTTTTTTCAGCAATTTTCAGTCTTGTATCACGCTTCAGAATGTCAATGAAGGTAGCAGAAAGCTTTCTTGTCCTTCTTTTTTATGTGAAGGCTTCCACATAACTAGGTTACCGGCTGACAGTTTAGTATGGATTATACAATGTCCGGCAAGTACCTCCTTTCGCTCTGTAACGTTTTGGGGAACTTAAGGTGAATCTCCATGGAGCTCTTTCTAGGATAGAATAGCGTCCCTTGAAACTTTTCAGGCTACCTTTATCATGCGGGTGTATACAGCATCTAATGAAATTTCATGGTGAAGTGTTAGTGTCCAGGTCTCCCCTCTACGGAGAAGAACTCGTTTCACAATAACGACGAAACGTCTTCGCTTCAAATTTTGGTCAATGTCACAGTGGCAAATCTTTTTCATATTATGAAGTACCTTTGACACCAGTGCTCTTCTGACTTTGATATCGGCTTGTAATGAAGCTAGATGATCTCTTAAGGAACAAAACGCCATCAACAATCTCAAGCTGTGCGTCGTCCAGTGTTCTAATGATTCTGTCATCGTAGTTGTAGACCATTATAATGCTTTTCATGTCATTGATGTCCACTGGTGTTAAAAGAAGTAAGGTTTGTTCTGTGGTACAGGACGTACCCACGAATGTACATACCATTTAAGAGCAAGAAAAATAGCACTAAAAACAACACTTCGTATTTTTATCTTTGCTACCTCCAGGTTATGCATTAGGTTTAATATAATCTTCAAAGCACAGTCATGCCGCCAAATGTAGCAAATTTCATAGGAATGAATAAAGATACATACAGAAAGCAAACATCTTATTAATGTACAATTTAATAACATTAAAACTCTGTGGTCGGAACTTTTAGCAATCAAAATTGTGTATTAAATGTAGAATCAAATAAGATACAACTTTTTCTTCAAAATCAAATATCTGTAATCTCTCCTTTAGTGGTTGCAAGAGGTTAATCTACATTTTAAATGTTCTAAGTTGTGCTTAATTAAACTTGGAAGAGACACCATAAAGATACATTTGTTGTTTTTAGTTTTACGTCAATTTTTGGTTTTAGAGAGGGTCAAGTATTGACATAATAGAATAAATTAGAAACAAATGAAAAAATATGTTTAAAAAATATGTCCTTTTACCCGATTCATCCATAAATATGTGAAAATTTTTATATCCTATCAAGCAAAAAAAATTACATCGGGCATGCCTAAACCGTGATTTTTTTCTTAGAGGACTGTTTATCTAGAAATTTCAAAAAAAAAGCGGGCCTTTAAAACCAAGTATTTTGCTAAAACAGAATAGCATAAATTTTAATAATGCCTAGCTTATGAATAATTACCATAACGAAAAGGATATATCATTTATTTTTCTCTTGATCCGTACCTCTTTGTATGCCTTAACTCTAAAAAGAAAAAAAAGAAAAAGCAATTTTAAGCTACACTGTTGAGTAAACAGATAAGTTAAAAGTAAATAATTCTACATTGTCGGAAACAATCACTTGGGTATTGGCCTCGCAAAAAATCGATACTACTGTTAACTATTCTTTAGTAATCAGAAAATAATTAGCTAGCAAATGGCCTCAACAACAAGCATAAAACTAAATTCAATATTATCAATAATTACATTCTAGAAGCAAAGAAATATATTAATATGATTGGAAACAATTTTGTAAGGATGGTGATAATCGAGTTATTGATAAGTATGCTTAGGATGATAAAAATGATAATGATAATAATGTTAATAAAAATGAGAGTGATATTGAAAAAAATGACAATGATGATTGCGATACTCATAAGAACAATTTTTCAAATTGCATAATTATCAGAAAAGTATTAAGAATCATAACCATCGTTATAATAATGATAATGATAACAATAATATCAGTAAGGATTAATCAATATGGTTACTATAAAAAATATAATATTCATGATTATCACAACAGTGATAAATTAACAATAATAATGGTGATTATGGTAATGAGAATGAGAATTTAAACTTAATGTTCAATTTGAGTACCAAAAAATGTTACTCCAAAACTTATACTGGATTTTTGGTTTTTATACATTTATTGCAGGGAATTTCTATATTCTGGAGCCCACTTGTCTCAACACAGTTGCCAAAACAATGTTATTGAAAATTACTGAGTTGGTCAGGAGTGAATTTTTAAGAGAGGTTAAACACAGCAACTCTCGATACTTGACGTGTAGTTTTTCTACCAAAGGATCATCCAGTCTGATGTACAATGAGACAATAAAATTACCAACGACCATGGCATCATCAATCTCTATTGGAGGAAAGCTGACAAAAGGCCTTAGTTTACTTTTTTCAAGTTTTGTTTTTATTGTACTACTAGCGATGGCGCTTATTTTCAGGTTACGGAAAATAAGGTAAGACATTAAAGGAACAAATTTGTTTGGAATTGTGTAGTTCACAAAACTGTTACTCCTACTTAGTTTAATCTTTCATGCACCTTTACTTTTCACAACTGCAAGTAATCCCTCTGTATCCATTGAGCATAGTCTCCAGCAGTCAGGTAGTGGCATTGCAGGCAATTTGTTGTTTTGAGATGGTACAAGCCTGCAAAATATACTTCGGAGCATGGAATATCTAGAAGAATCCCAAAGTATTGTTTTCCAGTAGGTTGTTAATTATCGGCAATTGTGCATTCTAGAGTATTTTCTGTTATATTGTCAGTAGGCATATGATGGGCGTATTTTCAGTGTTTGGGTATTTCCTTGGGAGGAAAGCTCCTTTCAACACAGTTAGTAAACCCCTTGGTAGAAGTTTATTTTTCATCGTTTAAATCTTGTAATTGATGTGAAATTGTTCCGTTGGGAAGATTTGAATTTTAATGATGCATTTAATACTGCTCATTCATTATCCTTGTGTATCATGATTGAAATAAGGTATGTATTGCACAGTAATAGTTTAAGTCACAGGAATTCGTTTCTGTCAGAAGGTAGTATCAGAAAAATAAATAAAACACATTAAACTGTAAATTGTAGTATTTTAATACTGTTTTACAATTCACATAATTTCTTTTGAGAATTTTACTGTTTGTAAAAATTTGATCCAATTAGTACGTGTGTGAATATCTTTTCTGAAATAAAATTGGGAGAGGAAATAAACAAATGAATAAATATAAATATAAATAAATAAATGAGAAAATATAAAACTAATTACAAAGAATAAAAGATGTAAATAAGAAAAACAACCCTATACTCTAAAGTGGCATACAGTTTTACTTAAGAAAAATAATAAAAAATAATAATAATGTGTCTTAGAATACACAGATGTTCCATGCCTGAAAGAAATATTTGTTTTATAAATCATACATATAAGATAGATGGATAATATTTGGAGTTGTAGAAAAGTGAATATGTTTACACCGAACTGGAAATACTAAATAAAGTATTACTATACTCATCAACCAGATTTATCGACTTGAAACCATAATTCAAGGTTTGAATTTTTCATCTATTTATTTTTGCATTCTGTTAAATTTTCATCCCCCCTAATTCGACCTACATCTGTTATAATCTTTTAATCTGAAAGTCACTTTGATGTTATTCCGTATTTATCGAATCTTCATTTTCTATACATTATGTTCAATCAATCAGCCATTTGACTGTTGCCTTTTCATCATTTGATATGTTTTAGTATATTTTCTACTGTTCTTTGCTACTTATTAATTATTGGTTGTATTCTACCAGCATTATATTCGTATTACACACTTTATTTCCTCTTATCTATAATTTTATTGTACTCTTTGGTGATTCAAACCTCATTCATTATTATTCTTTATCTGTCAGTTGGCTGGTTGCATAAGGAATGATGTAAGATAATCATAAAATGACATAAGTAAACTCTACTTATCCGTTAATCCTCTAATATTCAGTATGGATTATATTCCCTTCATCTAAAATTTTACAGTCCACTTATGATCATACACTTGTTACTAATTTATTCTTCTATTCTGGTACTTTTCTATTATCCTTTAGTCGTTTAACATTAGTTTTCCATGTACTATATTGTTTAGTTTTTCATCTATTTGATGTTCAACGTTCGCTTACTTTCTTTTGTATTCTTTTTTTGTGTCACTCAACCTGCACACTTGATTAAATAAAAATTAATTTACCATTGATTGTCTAAATCTAATCTAACTCTTACTTAGCTATTAAAATAATGACCTGACACCCTTGTGCTGTGCTTTCATGTTCGTATTCCTCACGCTTTGTTGTCATTCATTAGCATTGAGATTCCTTCAGTGAAAAATGTTCTATTAAAAGTTCACTTTGATAATCTAACCATTTTTCCCCTGTTAGGGACAATAATTTAAAATTACAAACAGAGAAAAGACAACATGAGGAGATTTAACATATTTTCATAGCTTTGTGTTTTACTTGCTGTCATATGTAAACGAAGAGATGATTGGCTGTCTTCAACTGCTACCGTAAACAAATAAACATGGCAATCGACTACTAAGTTCATAACTTTTTCTCCTGTAGCAATAGGTTCTTCTTGCGATCTATTAGTTAATTTCGATTTCAGTCACCATCTATCGCCTAAAATATAGCTTAGGTATTAGAGATACCTCTTAAGACCGAAGTAAAAAAGCACCCCTCAGTTTTAGGAAATCTCTCTTTGTTACATTATACCCGAGTAGTTCAAAAATAAACGTGGGAATGGGAAGTATATAAATGCTCCAACTTTAGAATGGATAGGTAGAATTGAACGAAACCACTCAAATAGCGCCACCTGACACACTAAATACTGTAAGTGGTAAAAACACGCATTTCCTAAGCGCAAGGTTCAAAGTGGATGGTGAAAGTAATGTGATTAAACGTGCGTAGCTCAACAGGGAATTCATTTAAGGGTGATTCAAATTAGCAAGGCTTATATGTCCGCTGGTTTCAATGTGATTTATCAAGGGGTAGATAATTCAAAGGGATTCAATTAGGAATGATTTGGTGTAATGTTGCTCTATTACATTTGTAGACGCAAGACACGCGAGTTGGAGTGATTCATGCACCTTGTAGTTCACTGGGAATTGTCCAGTTAAAGTACTTAAGAATAAATTTGTCAACTAAATACGAATATTATACCTCTCCATGTTATCTTTTTCATAAAGTAAAAATGCAAGCAGGCACACACACACAAACACACACACATATATATATTATATATATATTATATATATTATATATATATTATATATATATTATATATATATATTTATTTTTTTTTGACACAGGAAATGACTAAAGAAAGTATGCCAACATTTACTTGAGTAAATCAAATTTTTATTTATTACTATCACAATTTCAAATTTTCGTCTGTCTACAACAGACTTTATCAAGAAACTCATATATATAGATACACACATACATACATACATACATACATACATACATACATGGTGATTGCTTCATCTTGACAGATGATCACCGTCTATGACTTCAGCTGTCGTAAGTATAATTTCTGTCTGTCCTTGCGTGACCTCGAAAGTGACTTTGGAGACCAGCTTCCGATCTGCAATGCTTGAAACATAGGTGACAGATGAAGGAATAAGCTTCCAGTGGATTGATGGTATCACTTTGTGAAATTTAATGTCTGTGTACAGCCATGTGCCTTTGGAGACCTGGCGCTGATTTGCAAACCTTGCCACACATCACACATGACAGACTGTGTGGCCTTGGAATTAGGTTAGAAAGTGGCATTGATCTGACATGGGATTTCAAATGATTGACAAAGCCAGTTTTTGAAAGAAGAATACGATCACATTTGTCACACTTCCACCTCTTTGTGCCTTCATCGAGGTTGTTCTCCCAGACTTTGCGCAATCTACGCTTTAACCGTTCATGTTCCAGGCCACTATTTTCAAACAATGCACAACCTGTCTTCACGTGCCTTCTCCAAGTCGCTCTTTCCAAGGCTAGTCTCTCCCAGTTTTTAACGTCTATTCTTATTTTCTTTAGGTTTTCTTTGACAGTCTTTGTACCTTCTTCTGGGTTTGTGCTGTGGTCGCTTTTCAGTCTGGAGTTGCCCATAAAACAGTTGCTTTGGGAGTCTATCGTCCTCCATACGAACCATATGCCCAGCCCAGCGCATATGATTGGCGATGATCATTGACTCGATACTTGTGTATCCTGCTCTGACAAGGACTTCACTACCAGATGTTTGTCTTTGCCACTTGATATTGAGTATCCGTCTTGAACATTTTTTGATGAAAGTGTTCAAGTAGTTTGAAATGTCTTCGATGTACGGTCCATGTCTCACAAGAATACAAAAGAGCTATCAAAACACAAGCCTTGTACACACAGAGCTTGGTTTGAAAGGTGATGCCGCGGTCTGTCCAAACTCGTTTTTCAAGCATTCCAAAGACAACAGAGGATTTCTGTATCCTCTGGTGTATTTCTGCATCAAGGGAACCATCTCTTGTCAGGGTGCTACCAAGATACACAAAGGTGTCTACCACATCCAATGAACTGCCACAGACACGGATATTTAGTACAATATATGGTTCACCAGGCGCTAGTGTGTACATGACGTTTGTCTTCAGGTTAATTTAAAAGACCAAACACAATCCATGAGGCGGAAAAACGATCCATAATGAGCTGCATATTTTCAGCAGAACAAGCAAGAAAGTCAACGTCATCAGCATATAGAAGTTCTCTGATTAGACTATGACAGACTTTTGACTTAAAGTTAAACCCTCTCAAATTGAAAACACTTCCAGTAGTTCTGAACTGCAAAAGAAAACCTATATCACAGTCATGGAATGCATGTGAAAGCATTCCAGCAAAGAATATGGAAAAAAGTGTTGGTGCTGGGATGTCCCCTTGCTTAACACCGTTATTAATCGGAATCTCCTCAGAAAATACTCCATTGAAAAGAACACGAGCTTTCATGTCCTCATGCAACTTCTTGAACATGCTCACAAAGAATGGTGGACACACTACTTTCCCAAGTATTGTCCACAAAGCATGGCGGTTAACAGTATCGAAAGCTTTCGTTAAATCAACAAAGGTTTGATACATTGGCATCTGCTGCTCAATGCATTTCATTTCATACATACATACACAAACACACAAACATACACACAAACATACATACATACATACATACATACATACATACATACATACATACATACATACATACATATATACATAGATAGATAGGTGGTTAGCAGAGAATATGGCTATGCTGGTAAAAGGATGGCAAAAATGGATTGGGAAAGGAAGAGGGTAAATAAAGGACGAAGCATACATGGAGAGGTCCCAAAAGCAAAGATAACAAGGGGAGGAGTCCATAGAGAAGATAATGTTAGGCTTGTCAAGAACAAGGACTCTAGAAAAACGTGGTTACAAATGGCAAAGAACAAGATACACCCCATTAATAATAATAACACTTTAGAAAACAGATACACAAGTTAAATCTAAGATTAAAAAACAATGTATAAATCTATAATATTTAATATTTATCTCGCAAATAAATACAAATACGGTACGTAAAGATGGTATTCACAATGAGAATAAACAAAATCTAAAAACTCTTTTTCCCATTTCTATCAGTTATCTTGCTTGTCATCATCCTGCTTCGTATAATCTTCAAGCTTTCGTATAACTGCCATCCACAAATGATTCATCTCTGGAACCTAACAAAAAAAGGAGAAATTTTCCTTTCACTATTGATCATAAGATGTAAAAACATGTGTACATATGTGTGTCTGTGTGTCTGTGCGTGTGTGTCTCTGTGTCTAGTCTCTCTGACTATGTCCTACAAAATCACAATGTTTTCCCCTACTTTTCTGCTATTACAAAAAAACTCGTGGAAAGGTGCTCCCTAAAGTCCATTTAGAAGAAGATCAAGTTCCCTTTATTGCAGACACAAACAAAAAAAAACACTTCTTCCTATGTGCTTTTATCTGTATGAAATGGTCCTCGACAGCCAACGTAGGAAGACCTAAAGTTTTTATTTCAGACGGAAAAGAACTACTTTTTCTTCGTCGATCGACCAACTTTTATGTTGTTATACAAGAAACTGAACTTCTTCCCCGATCAACTGAGGCAGGAATGAATTTTTTTCATAGAGTAACTAGCATCCTACAAGGCCTCTCTTCCTCTTTCTCTACCTCTTTGTCTTTCTGTCTGTCTTTCTATCGGCCTGTCTCTTTCTCCTTAGCCTTCTAATTATTTACAATAGCCCTACGATAAGGGCTTTGAAATTCAATAGTGATAATATTGCCAGCTTTTACAATCCATACCAGAAACCAACATATTTTACAAATGATAATTATGTAGACAACCTTACTCTCTTATTTCACACAAAAACATCNTGGTTAGCAGAGAATATGGCTATGCTGGTAAAAGGATGGCAAAAATGGATTGGGAAAGGAAGAGGGTAAATAAAGGACGAAGCATACATGGAGAGGTCCCAAAAGCAAAGATAACAAGGGGAGGAGTCCATAGAGAAGATAATGTTAGGCTTGTCAAGAACAAGGACTCTAGAAAAACGTGGTTACAAATGGCAAAGAACAAGATACACCCCATTAATAATAATAACACTTTAGAAAACAGATACACAAGTTAAATCTAAGATTAAAAAACAATGTATAAATCTATAATATTTAATATTTATCTCGCAAATAAATACAAATACGGTACGTAAAGATGGTATTCACAATGAGAATAAACAAAATCTAAAAACTCTTTTTTCCATTTCTATCAGTTATCTTGCTTGTCATCATCCTGCTTCGTATAATCTTCAAGCTTTCGTATAACTGCCATCCACAAATGATTCATCTCTGGAACCTAACAAAAAAAGGAGAAATTTTCCTTTCACTATTGATCATAAGATGTAAAAACATGTGTACATATGTGTGTCTGTGTGTCTGTGCGTGTGTGTCTCTGTGTCTAGTCTCTCTGACTATGTCCTACAAAATCACAATGTTTTCCCCTACTTTTCTGCTATTACAAAAAAACTCGTGGAAAGGTGCTCCCTAAAGTCCATTTAGAAGAAGATCAAGTTCCCTTTATTGCAGACACAAACCAAAAAAAACACTTCTTCCTATGTGCTTTTATCTGTATGAAATGGTCCTCGACAGCCAACGTAGCAAGACCTAAAGTTTTTATTTCAGACGGAAAAGAACAACTTTTTCTTCGT
The DNA here is from genome assembly GCA_003991215.1 of Morbakka virulenta. NCBI lineage: Eukaryota > Metazoa > Cnidaria > Cubozoa > Carybdeida > Carukiidae > Morbakka > Morbakka virulenta. The sequence goes on along the minus strand of RDPX01000601.1, from coordinate 55,764 downwards.
CGATCGACCAACTTTTATGTTGTTATGTTGTTTTATGTTGTTATCAACTGAGGCGGGAATGAATTTTTTTCATAGAGTAACTAGCATCCTACAAGGCCTCTCTTCCTCTTTCTCTACCTCTTTGTCTTTCTGTCTGTCTTTCTATCGGCCTGTCTCTTTCTCCTTAGCCTTCTAATTATTTACAATAGCCCTACGATAAGGGCTTTGAAATTCAATAGTGATAATATTGCCAGCTTTTACAATCCATACCAGAAACCAACATATTTTACAAATGATAATTATGTAGACAACCTTACTCTCTTATTTCACACAAAAACATCTGCAGAAAACGTTTGTCTCAAAGGAAACGGTTCAAAAACAAACACCATGTCTTTCAAATAGCAAGAAGAACAAAATCTTATAGAAACTACCTATCATAACTCATTGAATTCATCTCCTAAATTGGAAACGAAGTCGTATTACCAAGAAAAAATTCCAGATTAGAAGTAATGACGACCGTAATATATTAAACACAATGTGTATGATTTGGGTACTTGAATAACTCGATAACACAAAACGTAGTTTCTTAAAAGTGACTATCTATTCCAATACAAAAGTACACGATCTCAACAAGGGTGTTCAAAATCATTTGAAGTCAAAGCTGATGGAACACACGTTGTTTGTTTAAGCTTTGTATATTCTTGTTCACTGTTTTTAAGCATGGCCATAAGTGAAAGGAGATAATCATTAGCAGGGTATTTTAAAAACGGGAGATCAAACTTATCCGAAAAGCACGAAAACAAAAGAGTTCAGAGGTTTTGATGAGCAAGGAAAGCAGCTAGAAAAATAGCAAGATTTTGTTCAAACTTGCTCCAAATCAGTATTCGGTTGTACCACTATACGTAAACCACTTGAAAAAGGGTCCATCGAAATGAACTCTGGAACTACTATCTCACAAAATGAAAACTATCCTCTTAAACCTCAAAAACATAAAGAGAACGCAAGACACTATTTCATGAACATTATTTCAGTGCCATGCAGGAATAGAGTAGTGATGTGCTCCTCTAGACACCCAAAGAAAGACGCTGAGTCGTTGGTTACCATTAAAAGCTACAGTGTGCAGCTGTGCGCAACTATCGTGAGCCAACCGTCATCTGAACTCCCCACAAAGCTACTTCTGTGTAAGTTGATGAAGGAGTACGGTTACAGTTGGGGTTTTCTGTTATTATAAGGGCTAGCTCACTAAGAGTTGTCTGCAAACAAATCGTGGCGGGCAACATGGTCGATTTAATGAAAACTAAACCCGCTGAAACAGTCCAAGATTCAGTCGCAGGACATAACATTGGCTTGCTTTTTAAACGAGAAAAATACTGATCTAATCTGTTTTTAGCTGCCCATGGGGCATTTTCTAGACATCAACAAGGTCACAACAGCAATACTATCAAATATGATTTGCAAAGAACGAAAAAAGGTCGCAGAAATCCGACATAAAAACCTAAACTGGCACTCCAAATACACAATCAATAATATTTCAAAAAAGTAGACCCTTAACGATGTTCACACTTTGTAATGACCAAAGCTTTAAAAAAATCCATGACAAAATTAGAAAATTACGTATAAAACCGAAAAGCTGGTTAAGATTTTGCTATAGCAGCGGTGCCAGTAATAAAAGAGTATTAGTATTAGTAGCGGTAATATCAACATTCACTGAAATATAGACAGTTTTATCAAAACAGCAGCAGCAGTAGTAGTCTAGTAGTAGTAATAGCAGTAGTAGTAATAGTAGTAGTAGTAGTAGTAGTAGTAGTAGTAGTAGTAATAGTAGTAGTAATAGTAGTAGTAATAGTAGTAGTAGTAGTAGTAGTAGTAGTAGTAATAGAAGAAGTAGAAGAAAAAGTAGTAGTAATAGTAG